>CM031239.1:17477046-17634587 GCA_018340775.1 Taxus wallichiana var. yunnanensis | reverse complement strand
CCTTCACCCCATTCATATGTTATATAGAATGTCTTATACTGATTATTGTCAGTCCTTCCTTCCACAACTGAATCACCCGGAGGCAGATTAACAAGGTGATAATGTTATATGGATACCCACGAGGGTTAGGGATATGATGACATACTGGTTCAACCTTGCAGTTCAACCAGTGTGTCATGACACCCCAAATCTCCGAGGCAGTCATATAACATGACCACGTTCTTAATCGGTCCCAGGGTAACTCGTGCGAAATCAAGTGTAAATCTCAACGATCAATGCAAGGGGTGTCGCCATAAGTCACCTGCATTGTTGTAACTTCGAGAAGATCCTAATCTTCTCGGAGGTACAACCCTGCAGTCGACCTTATGTCGTCATCCTTTAAATCCGCCTCGAGAAGATCTACCCGAAAACAAGCGTTACGCACTAAAGATTAAATTACTTCTTAAGACTTTTCCCTAAGGTTAGCCATTTCCAATCCCTCGGATTCATTTTCTTAAGGTGACCCTCCTCCATTAATCTCATTACTTGGTAGAGGTATTAAGGTCTAGCTTCTATCAAGGAGTCATTAGAATACTGTCGATTCTAAAGCAATGATTGAGACAATATCTCATAACCTATGCTTGAGATTGCCACCTGAATTCCATTGATTGCCTACCAGTTCTCTTAACTGAATTTATATCATACTTTTTAGTTTAAAGATATAAATGATTTAGAATCCAATTTACTATTGTCCTGTTATACTTAGGACTAGGGATTAGTAATTCAATCCAACTTGTTTAGCGTTATCTTTTAGGCTCAAATTTAACCTATCCTCTAGAGAGACAATATTTAAATTACAATATTGCATTATCCAGATCAAATTAGAACTACTAAATACTCATAAGAATTTAGTCTAATTACTTACAAGCTTTCATTGTCAATCACAAAAGCATCCATATTATGCAAAGATAACTATGCCTCTTCGTTACGTAAACCGAAGAAGTTCATCATTCATAATTTAATACAACACATAAGTATCAAACGCTTATTTTCATTCCTTTTGAAACTCGTACAATTACATTTATGCAAAAAGACATACTTGATATAATGCTAACGGAAAAGAAACATCTTTTCACATATAGTACATCCATAAAATCAAGCTGTAATTCATAATAAATCAAATAAACTATCTGATCGGACTGCCAGATCTGCATTGTATTTACCTCTTACTTACAACCATCTCGCAAAATAGTCAGCATGAGTCAGTTCAATGAACTGAGCATGATAAGCACTAACTTTTAAAACAATTGCAATCCATCAATTGTTTCCATTAAACACCCTGTTTAAATGAGATCAAATATCCAAAAAGAAAACATATTCAGGCTATGTCCTTGTAATACTAAATGATTACAAACATGTAACTCTATCATTGTTGAGAATAGTCTTAAACACTTTCTAATATTTCATCAAATATTAAGAAACAAGAACAAATGCAGATGAACAATCATTGAATCCAAATCATTCATACACCGGTCAGATTATTTTGAAATCTTCCAAAAAGGAAATAACATAACAATTTGGTCTCCTACCAAAACGTTACCAAATTAATTTCCTCTTGATAGTTCATTATCAATAATATAAAATAAAGGAAGAGAAAGAATCAATCCATTCTTACTTCCCTTTTACATAAGTTCATCACTTTGCATCGCCTTCACTTATGAACAAAGTCATCCGAAGATATAAATGAACAAGTTAGACAGGCCGAAATCAAGATCACTGTTCTAAATCACGAAAATAGAAACCCAGCAAATCTCTTGTACAGCAACTAACACATCAACTATCCATAAATCAGTCTGATGTCCAAAACTAGTTTCACCTAAACACAGTAAGGCTTTCGAACCAAGTTCGAAAGCAAGAGCTTCAAGCGTATTGCTGTAACCAACAACTCTATAACATTAAGCCTTTTAAGGTTTCCGAGAAACTATGCTATGGTGACCACACATTGATTCCAATTCATGATCAGTCAGTCGAATTGAACAAACAGAAAGGAACTTAGCATACTTATACTTTCTCAGTTTATCGGACTGAACAAACGGAAAGGAACACCATCAATCGATCCCTACCTGGTGCATGCAAATCCCTAGTGCAACTCACCCAAACAGGCTGGGGCGACGCGAACAGCGGTCAATGAGCGCATATAAAAATCGAGACAAACAATCAAGCTCTTATTTCAACCAAGAAACCCCAGCGTACTCGCCGATAATTTAGCACAAATAAAAAGTTGAATATGTAGTTACTCACCTAAGGAATCAGACCACCAAAGCAACATGCAACACAAAGTACCCCAAGAAAATACAGAGGTCTTGATCTGATTTTCCCTTCAAGTCTCACACGGATCAACACTTAATTGTATATACACATTCTAACTTGAGCGGTGACCAAAATAGAAATAGAACATTGAAACGTCTCCTCACGGTGCTCGAATTAATCCTAATAAATCCACTAATTCACACTACATATCGATAACGGATTTGCGCCCATAATCACAAACCCAACAACAAGTATAAAAATAGAATTAATTGATAAATCCTTCCATGCCATTCAAGACAAACATTCCGAATGAAACAAGTATAAGCAAATCAATATACTCATTCCAAAACAATGAAATAAATGAATCTGCTTCAAAACCTTGAACAATTTTCGCAAGGAAAGGCAATACATCCACAAAAGTCAATACTCGGTATTTACTACAATAACATAGCCTACAAAACTGTCTTTTCCACAAGGCTTCCACGACCATATAATAACAAAACTCAAGATGAATCTACATTCACAACAAAGAGATTCTGTAAGCGATTCAATCATGAAATCCCTTCGAGTCGTTAAAGACTATGGTAACTCATCTCATTGCCTATTCCAAGCGTAAATTAGAAAACAATGAAACCCATAAAGTATCATTAATCGCTGTTAACAAAACCATGCATGAGCTTCGAAAATCTTCAAATGCACGAAACAATCAAATGGTACACACGGTATCATTCCCTACTGCCTCACAACAACTGACATTGACGATCGAAAGTCGATGCCCAAGAAATGCTGATCTATACCCTTCACAAGTATATTCGACGGGCTCTCTCGCCAAACAGCCGAGCATTCAAACCTTTATAAATATAAATCTCTCATATTTAAACCGAGAAGGAATACACAACAAAACGAGTTGAAGTTCGATTTCAACAAACACCCAATAAGCGGAAATTGCAAAAATCGAACAGGAAGAGATATCTGAGCCAAAATCAACTAAATCTTCATAGGAAAATTTATCTAATCTTCACAAACAAATGAACGAGTTGTTTTAATGAAGACATTTGAAAGCAAACAAAATATTTAAAGGATAGGGCCTAACATGTACGTATTTTGATCGAATTTCCGAAGAAGACCACGGGAAGAGCTCAAACTTCCTTTTCTTTTTCCCAAACACAAAATGACCAACAAAATTTTCGCTGTCCCGTTTACAATATATCCTCCATGGCATAGAGAAAAGAGCCGGAGAAATTCATTCTCGCTACGCAACTCAAAAGAAGTGGTGTGAAGAACAGGTAAACTAGCAGAGAGAGAGAGAGTAGACCGAAAATCGCGATACACCAAACAAACCTTCCAACTTCTCGTTTGCATGCCGTTTCGCGAGCTCCGGGCTCAACTCCCTAAACAATAAATGCCATTAAACCAATTTTCCCGCCTAATCTCTACCCCCACCGACCGCCAAAATTGGCGACAGTCCATCCAAAAACTCAAGTTCACTTCCAGACTTAGTAATTGCCAAGTCTGCCAAGGTTAGCCGCCGCCTAAGCCTCCGCCATCTGCCTGTCCCTCATCCTTATCCTTCCCATTTATTGCCATAGAGAATAGCGCCCATGGTTCGCCACCCTTCAAAGGCCCCTTCTCATAAACTCTTAGTTAGCTAGGTTAGTATCTTAGGTTAGAGTTTTAGGGTAAGAACCATGCTAACCATTTTGCACTTAGTTATTATTTTAGGATCATAACACATAGCCTAGGTCTAGGTTAGACTAACAATAATCTAACCCCTAGGTTAGGTTATTGTTTTAGGTTACTAACCCTTAGTAATTCAGTTTGGTCCTTCTCCTGAAAACTCGGAGAGACCTGCATCATACTTTCTAGAACAGAGTCACTCCTGTTCTTATTACAGAATTGTATGTCAATGAATTATTACCTGGTCTTTAATCGAGACCTTCCAGATATACCAGATATCGGGAACCGTTTCATTTCTCAAGATCTGCCCGAGTCATACTCGACCAGAACTTACCAAATGCTTCCATACCTTGCAACCTGTTCAAGGTTCGTGATCTAATTTTATCACTTCACAAAATTAAAGCATTACTTGGATCAATTCCTTTGGTCCAAGTCTAGATATTATTGATGAATACCTGTATAATTCATTCCGTGATCAGATTAATATTCAGTCACAAGATGAAATAAATAAAAGAGTCTATTAATATTTTGACTCAGTCAAGATCTGCAATCTGCAAGAAATTTAATACATATCAAGCATGATTTCCGAATCGAGGTACACAATCCATTTACTAGAAATCACATATCAACACTTGAATGCTTAGGAGAAAGTAACAACAGTTCAGGGTGTTACATGCTTCCCTCCTAAAAGGATTCATCGTCCCGATGAATTACATAATAACTTGACCTTCCGGTCAATCAATTTATTAGTACACAAACAATGTGTTTACTTCCATATTTAATAGTTTCAGAAATCAATGTCACCTCACTTTTATTCAACCTGAATAAAGTCTGCCTAAATCAGGCTTTCATAAATACTTAAAAACAATCAGTTCATAAAGTATTTCATCAACAGATTTCATTCTGTTGTAAAAAGAGAAGGAAAAGCAGTTTTCATCTCTTCCAGGTTTTCCCAAGTTGCACTTTCTTCGCTAAACTGGTCCCACTGGACCTTACATTGCTGAATATCACGATTCCTTAAATGCAACCGCGAGTTTCCGGCACTCTTGTGGGTTTAACCACGATTATTCACGAGTCCTGGACTGCGAGAATTCCAATTTAAAACATGTGACAGATCTGAAACGTATTTCTTAAGCAAAGAAATATGGAAAACATCATGCATACGAGATAGAGCGGGGAGGCAATGCTAAGCGATAAGCTACGAGATTGATTATCTCGACAATTTCAAAAGGTCCCACGTATCGTGGTGACAACTTAGCAGCCTTGCCAAAAGTTATAGAACTCTTTCTCGGGTTTAACACGAGAAAAACCTTATCACCAAGCTCAAACTTTCTATCAACCCGCTTAAGGTCAGCATAGCTCTTCTGCCTATCCATTTGCTTCCTTTAATCGTTCACGAATCAGCTTAACTTTTGTTCCATCTCTGTGAGAATCTCGGTCCAATTACCACTCTATCCTCTACCTTTGTCCCAACTTACAGGGGTTACGCACTTTCTTCCATAAAGTGCTTCAAAAGGTGCCATCTTAAGAGATGAGTGATAAGTGTTGTTGTATGTGAACTCAACCAATGGGAGATACTCTTCCCATTTATACTTGTTGATCCATGCAATACATTCGCAACATGTCCTCAACACTTGATTTACCCTCTCGGATTTGCCCATCCGTTTCTGGATGATATGCGAAGCGAAGTTTAGTTTCGTTCTAGGGCTGCGTTAGCGTTTGCCAAAACCTCGACGTCATTCTAGGATCCTGTCGAGAAATAATCAGTTCAGGTACACCATGCAATCTGAAAATTTCGTGTACGAACCTCTTGGCTAGCACTGGAGAATCATCCTTTAGATTTCCAGCGATGAAATGAGCTACCTTAGTTAGCTTATCTACAACTACCAGGATAACATCATGTTTATTCCTGGACATGGGTAGTCCTTGTACAAAATCCATGGTTATTACTTGCCATTTGTACTGCGGTATGCTATGAGGATACAACAATCCAGCAGGATGCATATGCTCTGCTTTCACCCGCTGACATTCCAGACAATGAGTCACAAAATTTATCACATCCTTTTTCATACCTTTCCAGAAGTATTGCTGTTTCAAATCAGCTAGCATTTTTGTGATACCCGGGTGCCCAGAGAAAGGTGAATTATGAAATTCAACTAACAACTTCTTTCTCAATTCATTCAGCATAGGTACATATACCCTATTTTCATAACGCAAGATTCCTTCATTATCCAGATGAAAACCTTCATACCTTTTATCTTTAGGTTCTGCAGCAAGCGCTGCTTTCACTTGCTGAAAATATGCATCTGATTCTGAGGCACTTTTTACCTCGTCTTTAAACTGAGTTCTCAACGTTATAAGAGCAGAAATGTGCCTCCTACGACTTAGAGCATCAGCTACTCTATTCTCCTTTCCTTTGATATAACTGATATCAAAGTCATATTGTGATAGAAATTCTAACCACCTTCTTTGTCTGGCATTCAAATTGGGCTGAGTAAATATATATTTCAGACCCAAGTGATCAGTTTTCAACTCAAAAGGTTTCCCTAGTAAGTAGTGTCTCCAGACTTGAAGTGCGTGAACAATGGCAGCAAGCTCCAGATCATGAGGGGCATAATTCAGCTCATGAATCTTAAGTTTTCTACTCTCATAAGCAATGACTTGATCATTTTGTAGCAAAACACCTCCAAGACCTTCCCCAGAAGCATCAGTTACCACTGTAAAATTTCCATTAGGGTCTGGTACAGCCAATATAGGTGCAGAAGTCAGCTGGTCTTTCAGACTTTTGAAAGCCGCTTCGCACTTGTCATTCCACATGAATTTCTTATCCTTCTTCTGCAATGAAGTTATTGGTGCAGCTACCTTAGAAAAATCCTTTACAAATTTTCTATAGTAACCAGCAAGACCCATGAAGCTTCTTACTTCATGCACATTCTTGGGTGCAGGCCACTCAGTTATTGCCACTATTTTTGAAGGATCTACAGCGATTCCTTCCTTGCTTATGACATGACCCAAATAGCGAACTTCAGAATCATAGAAAGAACATTTGGATAACTTACCATACAGCTTTCTCTTTCTCAGAATTCCCAATACTATCTTCAAATGCTCATTGTGCTCCTCAACGCTCTTAGAATAAATGAGAATATCGTCCAAGAATACAAGTACAAACTTGTCCAGGTATTCTTGAAAAATATTGTTCATTAAATTCATAAAAATTTGCAGTGCATTAGTTAACCCAAAGGCTAGAACTGTGAATTCATAATGTCCGTACCTTGTTCGGAAAGCTGTTTTATGAATATCTTCCTCTTTAATCCTTAGCTGATGATAACCAGATCGAAGATCTATCTTAGAATAAACCGCTGCTCCACGCATTTGATCAAACAGATCATCGATCCTAGGAAGTGGGTATCGGTTCTTAATCGTTGCTTTGTTCGACATCCAGATAATCAATACACGGTCTCGAGTTCCATCCTTCTTTTTCACAAATATAACAGTGCTCCCAAGGTGAAACACTTGGTCTAATCAATCCCTTTGACAAAAGCTCTTTGTAAGCCCGAGCCTTTAGCTCGACTAACTCAATAGTAGTCATCCGATAAGGCGCCTTGGAAATAGGTTCCGTTCCAGGCTTGATTTCTATAGTAAAATCAAATTCTCTCTTGGGTGGTAACCCTGGTAATTCCTCAGGAAAAACATCCCTGAAACTTTGTAACAGTGGGATTTGCTTCATGAAATCACTATCTTCTTCAGAAGATTCAGATATCTTTACTGCATAAAGGGTACATCCTTTATTCTTAGCCTTTTTAAGCTGCATAGCTGACAGCTTTCTAACTGTAATTTCTCGTTTCACACCTTGAATTTCTACTGATTCCAGCTGATCATCTAAACATTCTATGTTCTTTTCATAGCAATCTACCTTTGCTTTATGGTCAGCTAACCAATTAACACCGATGACAATGTCATACGATCCCAAAGGTGCAACATAGAGATCAACTTCCGTGGAAAAGTTAGGTAAGTCAAGGACCGCTCCAAAAAGACACATACTCACTTTGTATGAGCGGAATTATTACCATACTTGCATACCCAAGATTTATCCATTTTTCGACTTTTCTTTTAAGTTTAGAAGCTAGTTTATTAGATATAAAACATTCGGAGCTCCCTGTATCAAAAGAATAGTGATGGTATGCCGAATAACTTACCAGGAACTTCTATAGGTGTCACTTGCTTTTGACTTGTTTGTCATTCTTTGCGGCATGTATCTTATCTTCAGCGATTACGATCATCCTTCTTCAAAGGGCACTGATTTGCGTAATGATCTTTACCACAAGTGTAGCAGCCTCCTACAGGTCCCTTCTTAGGCTCAAAGTTGCTTCCAGTTTTATAATTGTCACGCTGCCCTCCATAGGACTTCTGACCATTATTATAATTTTTTGCAAAATTATCCTTCACATTTCCTGCAGGCTTATTTACTGCTGCCTTCTTATTGTTATCTCCTGGAAACTTACTCTTGTTCCCAAACTTTTTCCATGGTCCTTTTCTGGGTGCAAGAGAGGTTGAAGAAGGGTTTGCAGTCTTCTTCCGCACTTCCTCCTTATGAGCAGAAATAGCCTTCAATTTCTGTTCTTGCCTTATGGCCTTTTCAACAACTCCTTCCATAGTGGTTGGACTGTGAACATCGACCTCTCCCCCTATCACAGGATTCAATCCCATGATGAATTTCCGTATCCTGAACTTTTCGTCAGTTTGGTACTGCGGTACATACTTGAGAAGTTTTGTAAACCGCTCCCAGAATTCAGTTACTGTTAACTTCCCTTGAGTCAAGTTCTGAAATTCTGTCATTTTCTGATCATAGAAAAGTTGTGGCAGCCAACGTTGCCTAAAATAGCCTTTAAATTGATCCCAAGTGATATTGGTCTCATCAATATTTAGTTCAGCTTTTCGGCTATCCCACCACGAAGATGCTTCGTGAGAAAGCTGATAGGCTCCCCATATTGCCTTGGTTTCTTCTGAGAAGTTCCTTATAGCAAAGTACTTCTCCATTTCGCTGAGCCAGTTCTCAGCTCCATCTCCTAATGTGGTGCCATCATACTTAGGTGGACTTATCCTTTTGATATCATTAGTGAGTTCTCACGCTAATCGGCCTTTTTATTTTTCGCCGCAGTTTGCAGGTGCATTCACAAAGTATTAACATCAACACCGTGTCTGGGGTTGTCCTCGGGAGGTTGCTGATTATTATTATCACTTCTTCATCCTCCTCATTCCCCGTCACCTCTTTGTTCAAGTCTGCCAAGCGATCTCTTGTGTCCAACAGGCAGCAAGGATCTCATCCGATTACGGGTTGTTGCGCTCCTCCTTCGGGTGGAGCATTACTCGCAACGTTCCCCCTTGTTCTAACCATTTTACATTACAAGAAAATTCGGGTTTTTATGGGATTATGGACACATGATAGGTCCAAGAGCTGCTGACCTTCACTACGATACCAAGATGTAACATCCTCATTTTTAACTTTAGAACAAGTGATTTTTTTTTTTGATAATTGCATCTTTGGTTCTAAATACATAATTTAGAACTCACAATTCAAATAACCATTCATATAATAAGCAACCATATGCATTTGTAATGACTCGGAGTACTTCCGATCTATTCATTCCATGACTCGGTAATCTACCGATCTATTCATGAGTAATAAGAGTCGGTGTTTTTATTTAACACATCACTCTTGCGGTTCTCTTCCCTAATCGGGAATTCGAGAATGCTCATGTCGAGGAATCTAAGCTGAATAAGCGTTACCATTATCCATCGGCATCTCATCCCTTAGACTAGGTGAATCGGGACAACACAATCGGCACTTGCGATACTTTGGCCAAAGATTTGAAACATACTGTTCATGTCTCGTATTCCTTAACGGCATACTCGTCAATCTGGAATACGTCCTTCACCCCATTCATATGTTATATAGAATGTCTTATACTGATTATTGTCAGTCCTTCCTTCCACAATCACCAATACCTTGAGGCAGATTAACAAGGTGATAATGTTATATGGATACCCACGAGGGTTAGGGATATGATGACATACTGGTTCAACCTTGCAGTTCAACCAGTGTGTCATGACACCCCAAATCTCCGAGGCAGTCATATAACATGACCACGTTCTTAATCGGTCCCAGGGTAACTCGTGCGAAATCAAGTGTAAATCTCAACGATCAATGCAAGGGGTGTCGCCATAAGTCACCTGCATTGTTGTAACTTCGAGAAGATCCTAATCTTCTCGGAGGTACAACCCTGCAGTCGACCTTATGTCGTCATCCTTTAAATCCGCCTCGAGAAGATCTACCCGAAAACAAGCGTTACGCACTAAAGATTAAATTACTTCTTAAGACTTTTCCCTAAGGTTAGCCATTTCCAATCCCTGGATTCATTTTCTTAAGGCGACCCTCCTCCATTAATCTCATTACTTGGTAGAGGTATTAAGGTCTAGCTTCTATCAAGGAGTCATTAGAATACGTCTGATTCTAAACAACAGATTCAGACAATATCTCATAACCTATGCTTGAGATTGCCACCTGAATTCCATTGATTGCCTACCAGTTCTCTTAACTGAATTTATATCATACTTTTTAGTTTAAAGATATAAATGATTTAGAATCCAATTTACTATTGTCCTGTTATACTTAGGACTAGGGATTAGTAATTGATCCAACTTGTTTAGCGTTATCTTTTAGGCTCAAATTTAACCTATCCTCTAGAGAGACAATATTTAAATTACAATATTGCATTATCCAGATCAAATTAGAACTACTAAATACTCATAAGAATTTAGTCTAATTACTTACAAGCTTTCATTGTCAATCACAAAAGCATCCATATTATGCAAAGATAACTATGCCTCTTCGTTACGTAAACCGAAGAAGTTCATCATTCATAATTTAATACAACACATAAGTATCAAACGCTTATTTTCATTCCTTTTGAAACTCGCACAATTACATTTATGCAACAAACATACTTGATATAATGCTAACGGAAAAGAAACATCTTTTCACATATAGTACATCCATAAAATCATTTGTAATTCATAATAAATCAAATAAACTATCGATCGGACCAGGATCTGCATTGTATTTACCTCTTACGGCAACCATCTGCCGAAAATAGTCAACATGAGTCAGTTCAATGAACTGAGCATGATAAGCACTAACTTTTAAAACAATTGCAATCCATCAATTGTTTCCATTAAACACCCTGTTTAAATGAGATCAAATATCCAAAAAGAAAACATATTCAGGCTATGTCCTTGTAATACTAAATGATTACAAACATGTAACTCTATCATTGTTACAGAATAGTCTTAAACACTTTCTAATATTTCATCAAATATTAAGAAACAAGAACGAATGCAGATGAACAATCATTGAATCCAAATCACGACACTGGTCAGATTGTTGCAATCTTCCAAAAAGGAAATAACATAACAATTTGGTCTCCTACCAAAACGTTACCAAATTAATTTCCTACTGATAGTTCATTATCAATAATATAAAATAAAGGAAGAGAAAGAATCAATCCATTCTTACTTCCCTTTTTACATAAGTTCATCACTGTACTGCCTTCACTTATGAGAACAGTCATCCAGTATATAAATGAACAAGTTAGACAGGCCGAAATCAAGATCACTGTTCTAAATCACGAAAATAGAAACCCAGCAAATCTCTTGTACAGCAACTAACACATCAACTATCCATAAATCAGTCTGATGTCCAAAACTAGTTTCACCTAAACACAGTAAGGCTTTCGAACCAAGTTCGAAAGCAAGAGCTTCAAGCGTATTGCTGTAACCAACAACTCTATAACATTAAGCCTTTTAAGGTTTCCAGAAACTATGCTTTATGGTGACCACACATTGATTCCAATTCATGATCGGTCGGTCGAATTGAACAAAGCGAGAAAGGAACTTAGCATACTTATACTTTCTCGGTTTATCGGGTGAACAAGCGGAAAGGAACACCATCAATCGATCCCTACACAGTGCATGCAAATCCCTAGTGCAACTCACCCAAAGCGGGGCGAGCAGCAGTCATCAATGACGCATATAAAAATCAGACAAACAATCAAGCTCTTATTTCAACCAAGAAACCCGACTGTACTCTGCCAATAATTTAGCACAAATAGAACAGGTTGAATATGTAGTTACTCACCTAAGGAATCTGTACCACCAAAGCAACATGCAACACAAAGTACCCCAAGAAAATACAGAGGTCTTCAGTACAGATTTTCCCTTCAAGTCACTGGATCAACACTTAACAACTGTATATACACATTCTAACTTGAACAGTGACCAAAATAGAAATAGAACATTGAAACGTCTCCTCACAGTCGTTCGGAATTCAATCCTAATAAATCCACTAATTCACACTACATACTGATAACGGATTTGCGCCCATAATCACAAACCCAACAACAGTATAAAAATAGAATTAATTGATAAATCCTTCCATGCCATTCAAGACAAACATTCCGAATGAAACAAGTATAAGCAAATCAATATACTCATTCCAAAACAATGAAATAAACTGAACTGCTTCAAAACCTTCGAACAATTTTCGCAAGGAAAGGCAATACATCCACAAAAAGTCAATACTCAGTATTTACTACAATGTGATAGCCACAAAACTGTCTTTTCCACAAGGCTTCCACGACCATATAATAACAAAACTCAAGATGAATCTACATTCACAACAGTAGATTACTGTAAACGATTCAATCATGAAATCCACTGAGTCGTTAAAGACTATGGTAACTCATCTGTTGCCTATTCCAAGCCAGAAATTAGAAAACAATGAAACCCATAAAGTATCATTAATCGCTGTTAACAAAACCATGACAGAGCTTCGAAAATCTTCAAATGCACAGAACAATCAAATGGTACACCAGTATCATTCCCTCTTACATCTCCAATGCACATTGACGATCGAAAGTCGACAGCAAAACAGTGATCTATACCCTTCACAAGTATATTCGACGGGCTCTCGCCAAACAGGCCGAGCATTCAAACCTTTATAAATATAAATCTCTCATATTTAAACCAGAAGGAATACACAACAAACAGAGTTGAAGTTCGATTTCAACAAACACCCAACAAGCGGAAATTGCCAAAAATCGAACCAGAAGAGATACAGAGCCAAAATCAACTAAATCTTCATAGGAAAATTTATCTAATCTTCACAAACAAATGAACAGAGTTGTTTTAATGAAGACATTTGAAAGACAGCAAAATATTTAAAGGATAGGGCCTAACATGCCTGTATTTTGATCGAATTTCCGAAGAAGACCACAGGAAGAGCTCAAACTTCCTTTTCTTTTTCCCAAACACAGCGACCAACAAAATTTCGCTGTCCCGTTTACAATATATCCTCCATGGCAGAGAAAAGAGCCAGAGAAATTCATTCTCGCCATGCAACTCAAAAGAAGAAGTGCGAAGAACCAAGTAAACTAGAGAGAGAGAGAGTAGACCGAAAATCGCGATACACCAAACAAACCTTCCAACTTCGTTTGCATGCCGTTTCATGAGCTCCGGCTCAACTCCTAAACAATAAATGCCATTAAACCAATTTTCCCGCCTAATCTCTACTCCCCACCGACCGCCAAAATTGGCGGCAGTCCATCCAAAAACTCAAGTTCACTTCCAGACTTAGTAATTGCCAAGTCTGCCAAGGTTACCGCCGCTTTAAGCCTCCGCCATCTGCTGTCCCTCATCCTTATCCTTCCCATTTATTGCCATAGAGAATAGCGCCCATGGTTCGCCACCCTTCAAAGGCCCCTTCTCATAAACTCTTAGTTAGCTAGGTTAGTATCTTAGGTTAGAGTTTTAGGGTAAGAACCATGCTAACCATTTTGCACTTAGTTATTATTTTAGGTTACTAACCCTTAGTAATTAGTTTGGTCCTTCTCCCTAAAATCCTGGGAGAGACTCGCATCATACTTTCGGTAGTTTTGTTCTTATTCTAACCCTGTAGTCAATGAATTATTACCGGTCTTTAATCGGAGACCTTCCGCATATACTTTCAGAGATCGGGAGTCACTCATTTCTCAAGATTACGAGTCATACTCACGACCCTTACCAAATGCTTCCATGAACCTCGTCTTCAAGTCTTTAATCCTAATTTTACCTTCACAAAATTAAAGCATTATATCAATTCCGGATATCGGGAACCGTTTCATTTCTCAAGATGCTCATGAGTCATACTCACGACCATTGATGACTGTTCGAGGTTCGTGATCTAATTTTATCACTTCACAAAATTAAAGCATTACTTGGATCAATTCCTTTGGTCAAGTCTAGATATTATTGATGAATCGTATAATTCATTCCGTGATCGATTAATATTCGATCACAAGATGAAATAAATAAAAGAGTCTATTAATATTTTGACTCAGTCAAGATCTGCAATCTGCAAGAAATTTAATACATATCAAGCATGATTTCGAATCGAGGTACACAATCCATTTACTAGAAATCACATATCAACACTTGAATGCTTAGGAGAAAGTAACAACGATTCGAGTGGTGTTACAAAGAGATTTAACTTCATATCAATTGAATCAATCCCACGAGAACATAACCTTCTCATAGACTCGATAACAACCTCAGCTTCTTGTTTTACTCTAAATAATGAGTTAGAAGATACAAATTTCACAATATCACTTCATACCGAACCATTAGTGCATAAAATACCAAAAAAAATCACTCCTAACTCATGGCAAAGCTAAGGATGATTTTTCTATCATAGATCACTTTGAAAATGATAGAGTCACTCTCGAATATCTAAACGCCTATGCGGAATTACACCTTGCTTACCACATGGTAGATCTTTCCTTAATACCACATTCCTCTTCCTATTTTGGAAATCCCATGGTAGATTCTCCTCCACGGGAAGATCTCGATATCTATGAGATAGAAGATAGAGAAAACTTAGAAGTACCTCTAACCCCATCTGAATTTGAAGAAGGTAATGCTTCTTTAATAGAAGAAACCATTAACATAAACATTGAAATGGAGGAAGAACCAAAAATTTTGATGTTGGGATCCTCGTTAACTCTAGAGGAGATAGAAATACACACCCAAATCCTCAAATAACATCAAAAGGATTTCACATTTAATTATAAAGAAATGACGGGCATTGCACCACACATCGCGGTACATAACCTTGTCACTAAACCAGATGCAAAACCAATTAAACAAAAGTCAAGACCAATGAAGCCAAAAGTGGCTCTCATGGTAAAAGAGGAAGTAATAAAACTCCTCCAAGTGGGATTCATCAAGCATGTTGACTATTCATAATGGGTATCTAATATCGTCCCTGTTCTAAAAAAGAATGGGAAGATACACATTTGCATAGATTTTCAAGATATTAACAAAGCTTGTCCCAAGGATGATTTCCCGTTACCATCCATTGATGTTATTGTTGATGTAATAGCTGGATTTGAACTATTTTCCCTCATGGGTGGGTTCTCGAGGTATAATCAGTTAAAATATCCGAGCGAGGATCAAGCCAAAATTACATTCATAACTCCCTGGGGAACTTATTGCTATGATGTCATGCCATTCGGTCTTAAGAACGCCGGTACTACATATCAATGGGAAATGACATACATATTCCATGATCTTATCCATAAAATCATGGAATCCTACATGGATGACTTATTGGCCAAGGCCAAGAAATGTTGTGATCATCTAGAAGTACTCTGTATCATCCTCTCATGATTAATTGAATATGGTGTCACATTAAACCTAAAGAAGTGTGTGTTTGGTGTGACAGGAGGCAAAATTCTGGGCTACATTATATCTTCATGAGGGATTGATTTCGATCCAACCAAAATCCACACTGTTCTCAAAATGATTCAACCATCGGTCAAGTCTAGAATTAGGTCATTTCTTGGGAAACTCGGTGCAATCCGAAGGTTCATCCTGATTTAAGTTTTGTCATTCATCCAATCAACAATCTATTAAAGAAAGATTATAGCATTGATTGGACTGAAGAATGCAATAAGGCCTTTGAAGTAGTTAAATGCTTATTGTTGTCTCCACCCACACTAATGCCTCCCAAACCAGACCACCCTTTGATCCTATACTCACGAGCCACTCATGTCTCGCTAGCCTACATGCTGGCTCAAGAAGACAATGATAAACGGGAATGTGTGGTCTATTTCATCAGCCAAATATTACTCGATTATGAAACACGCTATACATAGGTAGAGAGAGAATGCCTTGCCATAGTCTTTGTAATAAAATGTTTAAGACATTACATGTTAAACCAAGAAACAAAATTCATTGTAAAAATAGATCATTTACGAACATTCCTCATGCAAGGGTATTTATCTAAAAAGGTTGGGCATTTCATAACCTTAATGGGTGAATTTGAGTTAACATTTGTAAACCAAAAATCCATTAAGGGACAAATCATTACTGATGGTTGGTGACAATCCACTAGATGGAGGCAACTGGTAAATCTAGACTTTCCTGATGAGTGTATATACTTTTTTGAAACCAGGCCCCCATCTCTACATGTCCCTGGTAGACTAATATCATCAATTTTATCATAGACCACACATACCCGAAAAGCACCACATCACAACAAAGAAGCTAGTTACGTATTATCACTGATAAATATGTTGTTTTAGAATAGGTAATCTATCTTAAATCCTTCGACGACATACTTATAAGATGCATCGACATAGAAGAATCTAAGAAAATTCTTTATGAATCCCATAGTGGGATATGTTGAGGCCACTTCGGTGGTCATGCCACCACTCACAAAATACATTGGATGGGCTATTTTTGGCCCACTCTCGAACATGACATAGTAGAGTTTGTATGTAAGTGCCAAAAATGCCAAGAATTCTCTCATGAGATTCACATGCCAAGACAATCCCGCAACCAATAATGACCCCGTGGCCCTTTTCCACATGGGGTATGGACTTGATAAGAAAATTCTCTCCCTCATCAACTGATGGCCATAACTTTATAATTATAGCCACGGAATATTTTACCAAATGGGTAGAGGCCATGCGCCTCACCACATTACCGCGGTAATTTCCAAATTCATTCTAAACCAAATCATTTCTAGGTATGGTGTCCCACAAGACATTATCTCTGATAATGGCACATCCTTTAAAAATGATAAGGTCCATGAGTTATGTAGCAAATTCAAAATAAACCATCACACGGCCTCTCTTTACTACCCTCAAGCCAATGGGAAAGCTGAAGTGAAAAACAAAACATTAAAGGCTATTCTCCTCAAAATAGTCAAGGAGAACATGTGAGATTGACATTTAAAAATATATCCGGCCTTATGGGCCCATCGAACCTCAATAAGAACACCAACAGGAGTAACCCCTTTTTTGTTGGTATTCGGGGTAGAAGCAGTTCTCCCACTTGAGGTAGAAATATCCAGTCTCCACATCTCATTACAAGGGATTTTGGATGAAGAAGCTTTTAGGGAGGCACATCTCTCTCAACTGGAAATCCTTGATGAGGCCAGGATAAACACCGAACAATGGAAGAGCCTATGCTAACCGGATGTGCCAAAGCAGTATAACAAAAAAATCTATGAGTGAGAAATATATGAAGGAGATCTAGTTCTAAGACTAGACAGCCGGATCAACAGGAAAAAGGGTGAAGGAAGGAAGTTCTGGTCCAAGTGGTTGGGCCCATACCAAGTCATGAAAGACTATGGAAATGGTGTGTATCTCTTATGCACACTAGAAGGTGAGGAATTCAATGAAATTGTCAATTCCTTGCATCTTAAACAGTTTTACGCATAAGACATCAGAATCACCACTTGTACATTATAGCTACCTACCTTGCATCAGTCATTTAGCTATTTCATTTTATCCACTCATTTCGTAAAAATTGTAGTCCAGGAACTTACTCTTAAGCAATCTATTACAAATTTCTGAAAGTATTGGCAAAAGCATTCAAATCACATCTCCCGATGACTTCATCAAGTAATTTCAAAATCTTCTCATCAAGTTTGACAGACAAGTATTGACGAAAACCATACCAAGGCTTGCATATTTGGTTTTTCTCTTTCTTTCTACTAGGTGAAGTTTTCCTTACCAACGGTCTATTCTAGAAGCTTCTTAGTGTCACATCTATCTCTCCTAAATCTCTTTAAGAGGAAAAAAATCAAATAGAATCAAAAGTGCCAAGCAAACATAATATTTTATTTTACACACTTCTTTGTCCCACCAACCTTTGGTGATAAGCCCGCATCTCTTACTGGTGGTGTGAGGTTGGGAAAGGAAAGAAATTCCCTTACTCACCTTTATCTTTCCTTTGGTGACAAACCCGTGCTTCTTACTACTAGTGGCATGAGGCGGGTGTCTTTGGGTCCATTCACAAAAATTAACAAATATTGGTATGAAAAAATCACAAATCAAATTATATTAAGAGAAAAAAAATGTCCGAATTCCAAAGAGATCAAATCCTCAATACTAGATTTTGTCAACCAGGTTGCCATTTATGAATCTAAGTCTAGATAAATTGGAAAATAAGTGACCTGCTGAGCTTGGTGGTAGTTTTGAGTAGGGTAAGTGTGTAGGTCTAAGTTTGGTTTCTGATATTGGTTTTTATCTGTCCCTTATCATTCCATTCAGTCAAACTCATACAATTTGTGCCCTTCCCAACTCTTGGTGTAGAGCCCTCGCATCTTACTGGTTGCGTGGAGTTGGGAATGGGGAAAATTCATCTCTTTATCACTATACATTCATCACGTTTTGCCAACATAAGAAGAAATTATGAACATTGCCCAAAGAATTCAAAAGTTCTAGTACTACCATATGTTTGTATCATCTCATATCAGCATTACAAAAGCGTACAAAGTAAAACATTCTGTTTACTATTATTTGTCATCCATTGCATACATTCTTAAAAACATGAAAACAAATACTCTAAAAACATCTAGTATACATGTGGAAACAAGTCACAAAATTCTAGGCACCAAAAGTCTAGATCAAAAGAGATATATATATATATATAACTCGGAGTTTTATATACAATGCCATCATGCACTAAGCATGGTCAAAATGCTCAATGAACCGAAAAGTACAAAAACACTCATATAAATATCTGAAAAAACACTACAAAAATGGCCTCTCAACCCCTATGGGATCCCTCAGAGGGTGTACGACCACGTCTAGGACTCCAGCTACGCCGGTGCTCCGAATGCACTGAGGGATCATGGTCACATCCAGTAGCTACTATCTCACTATGAGAGTGACTCATCATCATCAAGCACTTGGCCATCTTATATCCAACTACCTCAAAACAGAGAGAATTCATGATCCTTGCCACCTACTATACAGGGGAAAAAACATTGATATGCCTACCGGTTGCTGAAGGCTCTCCCACATCCTCAAAAAGCTCAGCACAAGTCTTCTTTGAGGGGAGCAATAAGGTATCTGTGCATAGTTGGCAAATCAAGTCTCGCCACTCATCGGTAAGTCCTCACCAAATGAAGGAGAAAATAAGTTAGAAAGTGATCAAAAATAAAATGAAGAATAAACAAAACAAAAGGAAATAACAACTAAGACAATTCCAACTAAAATAAAGTCAAGAGAAGAGTGGCAACTCACTCAGATCTCTAGGCATCCAAGAAGGGTCTCTAGGATCCGCACCTGTGACTGATGCCGCCGTTCTTGGTATCCCTCTCCCACATCTGAAGCAATGTGATATCATGTGACGAACTCACCATCTCCCCCTAAATCTTGAGAGGAAAACTCCTCTGATATTAGAGTCACCCTCTCTATGCTCCGCTCTTCCCTCTCGCCCCGTAGGATATCCTAGGTGTCATGCCACATGACATCACTGTCATTCTCCCCACCCATCCCTCTAATCTCCATCTCCTCTGTCTCTCCCCTAGTGAACTCCTCAGACTCGGAGTCCACGTCAATAGGCTCATCACTGCTATGGGTAGAACCGGTGGCATATGAAGTAAAGGTTCTCGAGGAGCACTGGCTACCCCTCGAGCACGTACCACCCTCCTAGCTGCAATGGGGACACCAGGAGTAACAGTAGTCCAACCCCGACCTCTAGGACCTCCCAAGCCTCATGAATAGATCTATACACTGGCCCCACTGGAGGAAGCATGTCAATGTATGGGAGGCTAAACTGCTATGGTACTCTATCAAAGGGGTGGATCTCTAACTTCCCGCCCTGTCTACTAGCTGACTGGTAGTCTGACAAGCAATCAATGTGATAGTATCCTCTCCCCATAGCCCTACCATGGCCTGATAAGGAGTTACCTCCATATCTACAGTGGTCAAAGAGGCCACTGGCTAGTGAGGCACTCTAAGAACAGTCATCCCTATCCACCTCGCTGCCCTAACGGCCCCGGGATCCTCTGCCTCTACACCTCTCCCATACGGAGTGATATGCTCATACACCTAACTCATGACAAGAGTGGGGTGGCTTAGTGACTTTCCCTGTAGTCGGACCACCCTGAAAAAATCATGGTAGGTGGTCCCGAGGATGTCTACTCCCCAAGCGTAAACATGTCCATGGCCCTTAATCTGTGTAATGATGGGGGCCCAGTAATATAAGAGGGTGTTTCTCCCTTGTCCCTAATCAACCTCAAAGCAAGGATGCCCATAATAGCCTTGTAGAGCACAAGAATGTCTTACTCAACAATGGAGCGGACCTCCACCCCCTTCTTTGACCCAATCGAAACAACAACATCCCCCATATAAGTGGCCCATTGAACCAACAGATATCTCGATACTGCTGTCTTAAGAGATAGCTTCCTCCCAAGGATCAGAATCCCAGTATACGGTAAACATCCTCCAGGGTGATGGTCCACTCACCCCTAACTCCTAGAAATCGGAAGGTGTTCGATCTACATCCCAATATGAAAATAAGTCACATAGTATGTGACTAGCAGGTGCAACGTGAGGGACCTGTGCAATCCTCCAAATGCCAGCCCTCTAAAGAGTATCTCACTCTGCCTGAGTGAGTGCCTCTAACACTGCTGGGATCTAATCACACTCCCTCTCTCAGCTCCATCTAATGTATTCCTCCTTCTTCTGCATACACCCAAAAACACAAAAAAAGGAGTAAGTTAGTATCAAAATCCGATTGGAAAAACTATCAAAAACATGTAAAAGTGCTAAAAATGCAAAAATAAGTAAGAAAAGCATTGTTTTTGCTTTCTGTCATGAACCGCCGCCTGTGTAGAGTGGCGGTTTCGTAACCACCACCTTCTAAGGTAGCGGTCCCATAATCACCACCCTATGCAGGGTGACAGTCCTATCCTGAACCCGCAAACAGCTCGGACGCCCTAAAAATTCCTTAAAATAAGCAAAAGACACCATTTTAACTAAAATAAGGACCTACCCTATGGGTGTCCCCCTAGAGACTCATTCAAAACTAGTATTTTCAAAAATACCCCCCTAAGACAAAGATTTTATCATTTCTACATTTTAGGTTTAAAAACAATAAATTAAGGAGAACTAACCTGAGACTTCGCAGTGATGTTCCACTCTCAAAGGCATGATCACGTTACCACCACGAACATTTTGACTATACTCTCGTCAAAAACTATCACTTCATGGGTCCCAGAGCTCAAAAACTATCAAATCAATCCATGCAAATGAATAGTGAAATGAGTTCGTATATATATATATATATATATATAGCCTTTTAAAATTGATTTTGAATGTCTTTCGCAGGGTCGGAGCGTTGACGGGGTAAGTTCTAAACCCTGCGTAGATGGTAAGTCCTCATTTCATATCAATTTAGTCTTATTTCTCAAATTGTTTTATCTAGCTGCACTTGAGTCCCCTTTTTCATTTTACAGATAGCAGGATTTTGGATGGCGACTTTCCAACACATGGGCGTGTTGGGCATAATTCCTAACTCACCATTTCGAGACCGCCATACTCAGATCCATCATTTTACGCCTCTTCATGGCTAAGATTCTCCTCCAGGGGGAAATATGTACATACCCAAAATTATAGTGTCTTGTACCACCGAAAAGATGTTACACATACTCCAATGATGATACAAGTCTCCTTGCAAGGTCTTCAGAATCTAGAAAAGCTCACCAAGCATACATTTTTATCCCACATGCCTCGTTTGGCCTCCGCATGCTTTTTTTTACCCTCTGCCCCCTTTTTTCCTTGCATTTTGGTCTTCATTCACGAGACCGCCACCCAGACAGGGCGGCGGTCCCGTAACCGCCGCCCTACATAGGGTGGAGGTCCTGTTCACATTTTCTAGAAAGTTATGACGATCGTGTCAAACATAAATCTTCAATTTCTACCTACATTCTTCAGCTACTTTGCTTTGCATTTATGTTTTGGCTGCCTGTGAATAGTTTTTTCACTTTGTTTAATGGTAAAAGAGTTCAATTCCAAGTTACCTTCTTGTGATTGCATTTGCTATAAATAGCCAACTTGTTTTCAAACAAAAGGCCCCTCTCCTTCTCTGTTTAATCATTCATTCTTTTAGTTTCATGTTTTGCATCCATTGTTGGTCTTTCTTTGTTGTTTAGGGGTCATTCAATCTTCTTGTTTCATTCTTGCCTCATTGTTGTTCCATGCAAGCCAGTTTAAAATAAGATAGTTTCATTCTTAGATTGGAATCCATTTAAAGTTGCAGGTTTTGTTAGTCACAAAAGATAGCTTCTAAAACTCTCAACGTGTTTGTGTTGTATTCCCGCAATAAATCCCGCTAGGAATTGCATAGTCAAGCTCTGTTCACTTGCACTATCTCTCTCTTACTCACATTGTATTCGGTCTATGTCCAAAAGCTGCCATTGTTCAAGTTCCTTATTTTGCTGATACTATCATATACACACTTTTCTGGATTCAAGAGAACACGAAGGAAACGAGGAGATCACACTGAGGGGACAAAGTCACACACAACTAGATTTACCACTGTTCTGTAAATGCCAGGTTTGAGCTATCAAATTTCTAGTTACAAACGTATCAAATAGAGTAGTGAATTATTTTATTTCAGTCAAAATTTCACTCTCGATATCGCCAGGGAAGCTGTGGGGATTGATAGTTTCTGAGAAACCGTGATTCATTCCTCACTTCTGAGGTAGGATCAAGAGTATTTCAATTTAAAACAATTATTTGCTTAGATATTTAGGATAAATTCACAACTGCACGGAGCAAATAGCCACACCAGGCTATTTTGTTTGTTTTAATTCTATTACTAGATTAGTTGTCCATTTTCTAAATATATTAGAATAAATGCTCTTTAATTTCGTTAAAATACTTCATCGAAAATACAAAAATAAAAGAATACATGCATAGTATAAATACATCTTTCATAATTATTCTATTAATTTTAGTTAAAAGTTGAAACATTTTGTATGACAATCACGAGACCTAGAGAGCCCAGAGAATACATATTTGAACCAATAGTGCCTCAACAAAATCTACCCATAATGCTAGCTGATATAGATCAAGACCTTAGAATACAGGTCTTTCAAGCAATAGAAAACCTACAAGTAATTAGTGAACAACTGAGAGGGTTAAATATCAAAGATGACAAGGCATACATATTCTGGTCAAATCATCCTAACTATAGATTTCCCTAATAGGATATCCGCATGACCATACAAGAACCCGAAAGAGAACAAATATTTTGTTGTGATCTATTAGTCCTATAGCCAGATGCAGGAGACCTTCTTATCGACATAGATACAGGGTTACGTATACAAGTTGCCAGAACCCCCGTAAGGTATTCTAAAAAGATTGCACAACTCCTGGTACTAAACATAGAAGCTGAAAAGGCTTATGACTATTGGATAGTCGGAAGAAGGGATTAATTCTTCACATGACCATAACAGGTCCACAACAACCACAAACTAATGGTTGTGATCCCCAAGTCCCACAACCCAACGGGCCTATAAATCAGTTAAGTATTGACACCGATTTACGAACGTTGGTATTTATATCCTCACCACTCCCACTGGATATCATAACGCAATTCTCCGATTAAATATAGAAGCCAATCAATCTAATATTTTCTGGACTAGACCAGAAAATCACCCATAGTTCACTAAAAATCCACTACACCTCCTATCACCATTTTTCATGACCTTGTCTGGAAATATATATGAAGCTCCCACAGGTCACTTCCCACGTATCCAACAACCAATAAATAGGATCCCGATAGAGCTCGGCATTGATTGGAGCCTCTGAACAACTATTATATCCTAACAAACCATTACACCAATTCAGGTTAGGAGGGCCTTCTTCGCCTTAGATCTACATATTCCATTATTAAGTATTGAGGAGATAAGATTACCCAACTAATTTGTCTACATCCACATATATTCCACATTCACCAGCCGTCTTCGACATGACCTCGGGAGGTCGGGTATGAGGAAGAGTTATTTGTAGATTCCCATGCTCGCATGTCACTTTTCCATCGTACAATACCCATGAATGGTTATGATATCATTTTATAAGTATTTTCAAAGTGTAACCTAGGCATCATAGGTGTTTCATGGAGAAAATATTCAATTTGGCTCCATTTTTACTAATACACACTTCATATTATGTTGAGTTATATAATAATCAACGTATAAATAAGGATCATTAACAATGTGTTTCACTCGGAAATGCTTCGTTCCTTATAGAAATGAGATAAGGTTAGGGTTAGGAGGAATACCGTAGAATGTCGAGATGATGTGCGCGTCGTAGAGAAAGATCAGCCGATGCGAAGAACTCCTTTTTGTCTTGGAAGGACTACCGCAAATAAGAACACAAGACCACAAGATTTTGATTAGATAATAAATGAGGAAACTGCCTTGGGCCCAGGAAATGTAAAACTTCCTTTCGAAGGTGGTCAGTTTCCCTGCTAACATGAGTTAACACAAAATATTGTAAAATATCAATCAAATTGCTTGGTGAACCAGGTAGGGAAAGGCTGTTTTTCCTGGTTTTGATCAAAGGAACCGATGCCGGTTACCTATAACCGATGGCGGTTACTGATAACCGATACCGGTGGGTTCTAGGATCTTCTGGGCTGGTTGTGGAGTTTGTAATGGCTGATTTTTGGATGGTATTGGGAAATGGGATGGTTAGAAGCTAAGGAATGATAGTTAGAGGCAATGGTACGTTGGATAATGGATTCAGGAACGGATTTGGGAGGACTGTAATTCCAAAAGCATAAGAAATGTTATAATGGAGGACATGCAAGATGTAACTTACTAGTTTTTGATGAAGATGCCAGTTGATCTCCTTGGCTGCCAACTCTTCTGGTTTCTTCACTCGTCTCTGCTTGGTCAAGTGAAGTTCTGGACTCTGCTAATCGCTTTGGACTCTCCTTTGATTCAAAATCCTTCGACTGATCTCCAAAATGAAATTCCGATCCGTTGTTTTGGTTTGGGAAGCCCATTTACAGGGAACCGATGGCGGTTGCGTAACCGATGGCGGTCGAGTAGGAACCGGCATCGGTTAGGAAAAAGTAGGCTATTTTTAGTAAAATAGCCCACCTTCCCTGCTTTTCTCCCGAGAGATCAGTTGCGGGCTTGGTCAAGTGGCTAGAAGGTCGGCTTTGGGTGCGAGTAAGGAGGCATTAGTTATGGATGTGAGTCTAGACCAAGTCATGGGTCCTAATTAGGTTAGTTTAGGGTTAGGGCTAGGTCATGGTGAGGTGGCCAAGTGAGGTGGTAGGTAAGGCGATGTGGATTTATCAATTACAAGGTAATTAATAAATAATTGTGTGAAGTTTAGGTAATGAGGTTAGGTTGCGAAATGGGATGCGGGTCACAAGGGGTCGTGAGACACGAATTTGGTGTCTACATTAGCCCCTTATTGTCGTGTAGCTTGTTCCAGAAAAGCTGCGGACAATAATATGAAGTGGTTTCTCATGTTAAAGATATAGGTAATCCCCTCAAATCTATCACAGATTGAGTGAACGGGAAATCAGGGATAGGGTTGATAAAGGGTATATGTGGTAGAGAGGATGGTAAGGTGATGGTGTAGGTCCAAGGAAGCGAGACGCATGTTGAAATGCAATAAGTACGACTAGGGTACATGATTTGACGAGAAAACCAGCAATGTATAGGCAAAGGTCGATAGTTTATCCAAACAAGGGTGATATAATCCTGCTATCCATGGTAGTCTCTCGAATCTACCGAAAAACGGCCTCTCCTCGATCGGTAGCGCGCAGGATGCGATACACATCCTCTAATGTGACCGTCATCTCCCGGTCGGGCAGATGGAACACATTGGCCACGGATCCCATCTCTCGATGAGGGCGACCATCAGTGTGATCTCTGTCGATCGCTCTGTACCTCTGGACCCCGCCGAGCCCCACCTCGCGCATGATGGCCCAATGCGCCGCAGATATGTGTGGCCTCATCCGACTCAATAGTGGAGGCATCCTATCACGCATCGTCAACTGCTGACGTGCCTGCAAAACCAACCCACATTCTTAGACCCACTCTTTATTATAACACCTACTTTACCATCTAAACCCCCTTTTGTAACACCCAAAATCTAACCCCACACCTCACCTTTCTCCAACCCAACACAACCCACCCCACCAAGACCCCAACCCACCTTCAAAACCTAAACCCTAAACCCTAAACCCCTAACCCAATCCCCTACCCCAACTCAACCCAACCCAACACAACCCACCCCACCAAGACCCCCAACCCACTTTAAAACCTAAACCCTAAACCCTAAACCCCTAACCCAATCCCCTACTCCAACTCAACCCAACCCAACACAACCCACCCCACCAAGACCCCCAACCCACTTTAAAACCTAAACCCTAAACCCTAAACCCCTAACCCAATCCCCTACTCCAACTCAACCCAACCCAACACAACTCACCCCACCAAGCCCCCAACCCACCTTAAAACCTAAACCCTAAACCCTAAACCCCTAACCCAATCCCCTACTCCAACTCAACCCAACCCAACACAACCCACCCCACCAAGACCCCCAACCCACCTTCAAAACCTAAACCCTAAACCCTAAACCCCTAACCCAATCCCATTCCCCACTCCCAACCCAACCCAACACCCCAAAGCCATACACCCTCAATACCACCCTCAACCCATCCCTCCCCCACCGATACCGGCCGATACGAGACCGATGCCGGTCCCCATTCTAACCTTACTCTATTCTTTTTTCGACCGATGCCGGTCGCCTAGTGACCGACATCGGTCACTGTCCACTACCCGAGCCGAACCCGCGCACGGCCCCCAAAACTCATTTTTTACCTATTTCTACCCATCCACCCACCCAAAAACCCTAAAATTTTACACACCTAGCCGCCTTAGCCTATCTAACCTATCTACCCTCTCCCTTTCTCAAATTACCTCCATTTACCCATTATTTCCTACAAAATACCAATTCCTACCCAAATCCCAAAAACCACATAACTCAACCAAATCACCAAATTAAAGAGTTTAGAACCACAGTGCGACGACACCATCCTCTAATGTGACCGTCATCTCCCGGTCGGCGAGATGGAACACATTGGCCACCGGATCCCATCTCTCGATGAGGGCGACCATCAGCCGTGATCTCTGTCGATCGCTCCGTACCTCACGGACCCCGCCGAGCCCCACCTCGCGCATGATGGCCCAATGCGCCGCAGATATGTGCGGCCTCATCCAACTCAATAGTGGAGGCATCCTATCACGCATCGTCAACTACCGACGTGCTCGCAAAACCAACCCACATTCTAGACCCACTCTTTATTATAACACCTACTTTACCATCTAAACCCCCTTTGTAACACCCAAAATCTAACCCCACACCTCACCTTTCTCCAACCCAACACAACCCACCCCACCAAGACCCCCAACCCACCTTCAAAACCTAAACCCTAAACCCTAAACCCCTAACCCAATCCCCTACTCCAACTCAACCCAACCCAACACAACCCACCCCACCAAGACCCCTAACCCACTTTAAAACCTAAACCCTAAACCCTAAACCCCTAACCCAATCCCCTACTCCAACTCAACCCAACCCAACACAACTCACCCCACCAAGCCCCCCACCCACCTTAAAACCTAAACCCTAAACCCTAAACCCCTAACCCAATCCCCTACCCCAACTCAACCCAACCCAACACAACCCACCCCACCAAGACCCCCAACCCACCTTCAAAACCTAAACCCTAAACCCTAAACCCCTAACCCAATCCCATTCCCCACTCCCAATCCAACCCAACACCCCAAAGCCATACACCCTCAATACCACCTCAACCCATCCCTCCCCACCGATACCGGCCGATACGAGACCGATGCCGGTCCCCATTCTAACCTTACTCTATTTTTTTTCGACCGATGTCGGTCGCCTAGTGACCGACATCGGTCACTGTCCACTACCCGAGCCGAACCCGCGCACGGCCCCCAAAACTCATTTTTTACCTATTTCTACCCATCCACCCACCCAAAAACCCTAAAATTTTACACACCTAGCCGCCTTAGCCTATCTAACCTATCTACCCTCTCCCTTTCTCAAATTACCTCCATTTACCCATTATTTCCTACAAAATACCAATTCCTACCCAAATCCCAAAAACCACATAACTCAACCAAATCACCAAATTAAAGAGTTTAGAACCTACCGGTACGACGACACGCCGTCGTGGTGGGATGGGTGGTGGCGGTCCAGCTGGTCCAGCTCCTCCGGCTCCTCCTGCCTGTGCCATGGCTCCAATCCTGATCTGCTGGGTCCCCGGCCAATCACCTGCTGCCTCCTCAACTATTCGGGCCCACTATCAACTCTCTCCGCCAATCAAATAGCTCCACCTCACTCAATACCCCTCCAAATCAACTCTCCACGTCAGACAAGTCAATTTGGATTACAAATAACAACAGTGACAATGACAGGCCGTATATTTCTTTTTATAGGTTTTTCGACTTAAACCGATGTCGGTTTCCTTTTGCCCTAGGAAACCGGTATCGGTCCCTTAACCGATATCGGTCATGATGAATCGACGTCGGTTTGATACCCCTTTTACCCCATTCTTTGCCGTTCCTTACTCCTTGCCTCTTTTTCACCAATATCGCCTCTGTCCACCTTTGTTGCACAACATTTGTTCCCTGGTCCGGCCCAACCCAAGGCCTCGCCCTACCAATTGGCCCGACCCAAGGCCTCAACCTACCTATTTGGCCCGACCCAAGGCCTCGCCCCACTTATTTGGCCCGACCCAAGGCCTCGCCCTACCAATTGGCCCGACCCAAGGCCTCAACCTACCTATTTGGCCCGACCCAAGGCCTCGCCCTACCAATTGGCCCGACCCAAGGCCTCAACCTACCTATTTGGCCCGACCCAAGGCCTCGCCCCACTTATTTGGCCCGACCCAAGGCCTCGCCCTACCAATTGGCCCGACCCAAGGCCTCAACCTACCTATTTGGCCCGACCCAAGGCCTCGCCCTACCAATTGGCCCGACCCAAGGCCTCAACCTACCTAATTGGCCCGACCCAAGGCCTCGCCCTACCAATTGGCCCGACCCAAGGCCTCAACCCACTTATTTGGGCTGACCCATGGCCACCACCCAACAACTTGGCCCGACCCAAGGCCGCATCACTTCCATACTATACCCACAATCAACGTTTTATTTTATCCATCCATCCTGTACCTTGTGTTCCATCGAGCTCACTTGTTCGTGTTTTAGCATGATTAGGGTCCTTGACTTGATCTGTCGACCAACTTTGCCTAGACCTAGACCGTGACGTTTATCTCAACCAAACCAACCATTTGGTACTGCCGAACATGCCTAAACGTTCCTGTACCTTACCTGTTATATACCCTGGAGCTACTTCCTATGCCTTGGATACCAGGATTATATCACCCTTGTTTGGATAAACTATCGACCTTTGCCTATACATTGCTGGTTTGCTCGTCAAATCATGTACCCTAGTCGTACTATTGCATTTCAACATGCGTCTGCTTCCTTGGACCTACACCATCACCTTACCATCCTCTCTACCACATATACCCTTTATCAACCCTATCCCTGATTTCCCGTTCACTCAATCTGTGATAGATTTGAGGGGGATTACCTATATCTTTAACATGAGAAACCACTTCATATTATTGTCCGCGCAGCTTTACAGAACAAGCTACACGACAATAAGGGGCTAATGTAGACACCAAATTCGTGTCTCACGACCCCTTGTGACCCGCATCCCATTTCGCAACCTAACCTCATTACCTAAACTTCACACAATTATTTATTAATTACCTTGTAATTGATAAATCCACATCGCCTTACCTACCACCTCACTTGGCCACCTCACCATGACCTAGCCCTAACCCTAAACTAACCTAATTAGGACCCATGACTTGGTCTAGACTCACATCCATAACTAATGCCTCCTTACTCGCACCCAAAGCCGACCTTCTAGCCACTTGACCAAGCCCGCAACCGATCTCTCGAGAAAAAGGGGAAGGTGGGCTATTTTACTAAAAATAGCCTACTTTTTCCTAACCGATGTCGGTTCTACTCACCGCTTCGTCGCAACCGCCATCGGTTCCCTGTAAATGGGCTTCCCAAACCAAAACAACGGATTGGAATTTCATTTTTGGAGATCGGTCGAAGGATTTTTGAATCAAAGGAGAGTCAAAGCGATTATAGAGTCGAGAACTTCACTTGACCAGCAGAGACGCAGTGAAGAAACCAAAGAGTTGGCAGCCAAGGAGATCAATCGGCATCTTCGCCAAAACCAAGAAGTTACATCTTGCATGTCCTCCATTATAACATTTCTTATGCTTTTGGAATTACAGTCCTCCCAAATCCGTTCAATTCGAATCCATTATCACGCACCATTGCTCTCTAACTATCATTCCTTGCTTAACCATCCCATTTCAAATACCATCCAAAAATCAGCCATTACAAACTCCACAACCAGCCTCGAGAAGATCCTAGAACCACGGTATCGGTTATCGGTAATCGCCATCGGTTATAGGTAACCAAGCATCGGTTCCTTTGATCAAAACCAGAAAAACAGCCTTTCCCTACGCCAGGTTAAGCAATTTGATTGATATTTTACAATATTTTGTGTTAACTCATATTAGCAGGAAATGACCACCTTTGAAAGGAAGTTTTACATTTCCTGGCCCGATTTCCTCATTTATTATCTAATCAAAATCTTGTGGTCTTGTGTTCTTATTTGCAGTAGTCCTTCCAAGACAAAAAGGAGTTCTTAGCATCGGCTGATCTTTTCACTGAGCACGCGCACATCATCTCGACATTCTATAGGTATTCCTCCTAACCCTAACCTTATCTGTTTCTATAAGGAACGAAGCATTTCCAAGTGAAAGCAGAGATAAGGTTAGGGTTAGGAGGAATACCGTAGAATGTCGAGATGATGTGCTGCATCAGAGAAAGATCAGCCGATCGCGAAGAACTCCTTTTTGTCTTGGAAGGACTACCTGCAAATAAGAACACAAGACCACAAGATTTTGATTAGATAATAAATGAGGAACCTGCCTTGGGCCCAGAAATGTAAAACTTCCTTTCGAAGGTGGTCAGTTTCCCTGCTAATATGAGTTAACACAAAATATTGTAAAATATCAATCAAATTGCTTGGCTGAACTGGGTAGGGGAAAGGCTGTTTTTCCTGGTTTTGATCAAAGGAACCGATGCCGGTTACCTATAACCGATGGCGGTTACTGATAACCGATACCGGTGGGTTCTAGGATCTTCTGGGCTGGTTGTGGAGTTTGTAATGGCTGATTTTTGGATGGTATTGGGAAATGGGATGGTTAGAAGCTAAGGAATGATAGTTAGAGGCAATGGTACGTTGATAATGGATTCAGAACGGATTTGGGAGGACTATAATTCCAAAAGCATAAGAAATGTTATAATGGAGGACATGCAAGATGTAACTTATCGGGTTTTTGACGAAGATGCCGATTGATCTCTGGCCGCTAACTCTTTCGGTTTCTTCACTCGCCTCTCGCTGGTCAAGTGAAGTTCGACTCGCTAATCGCTGGACTCTCCTTTGATTTAGAAGAGGTGGACGTGTGAGGAGTGGTGGTATTTGGTTTATTGGTAGAATCAGGAGTTCGGAAAGTGGAGTTCTTGTTGCGCAACCGCAGTTTCTCTTCCTCTAAGGCTCGAATTTCTAATTTTCGAGCCATAGTAAAGGCCTCGTCGAATGTACGGAAAGTTTGAATTTGGAGGGTAGGGGAGATGTGCTTAGCGCAGGCCCGCGTAACATAGTTCGATAAGTTCGGTTTGAGGCAAGGCATACGTAAGTTGGTTGATAAGGCCCCGCCATCGTCCAACGAAATCTGCGATAGATTCGTCTTCGAATTGTCGGATGGCATAGAGGTCAGTGATAGATACTTTCTTGGCAATGTTAATGGAGAAATGATCCAAGAAAGATTGGGCTAGTTGGTTAAAAGAGAAGATTGAGTGCTGGGTTAAAGCACTGTACCACTCCAAGGCAGGCCCTGATAAGGACATGGGAAAGGTGCGGAGTAACAAGGCATCATCATGGGCAATCAAATAACAAGCATGTCTAAATGATCGCAAGTGTTGTTGAGGATCCTCTTTACTGTTAAAACGAGTAAACTTTGGCAACTCCCATTGAGGAGGATATGAATGAAGGGGGACAGAAGGGTGAATGGGCTCCCGACAAACTTGCTCGTATGTCAAGGCGCTACGACTTCCTGAAACGGAAGCCTCCAGGTTTTGCATTTTGTCCATCATTTGCTTGATGAAATCTGTGGTTGGATGAGATGATGGTGCCATAGAATAGGGATGTCCCATATAAGGTGTTGAGGTTACTGGATACGTATATGGGAATGAAAAGGTAGGCGGAGCTTGAGAAGGAAAGCTCGTTTGAATAGGTGGCAGAGAGTAAGTCATGAATGGAGTGGTCTGAAAGAGAGATGAGATAGGGGCAGTTGGTGGTGGCGATACATGGGGTCCAAGATTAACAAAAGGAAAGCTAATCGAGGTCGTATGAACCTCTGCCGCTGTCGGATTGGGAGACGGGGCTAGTGATGCGGGAAGTAAGGTATTGTTATCAGGAGGAGTAGGAGCTAAATGAGCAGCTATACTAATAGGCATGCCCATAAGGAGCTGACCATCAGGCGTACGGTCAGGGGTATGAGACAAATAGTATTGTACAGCGCTGGGATTAGCATCCAGAAATTTGGCAAAGTCCTTGTCTCCTACAGGAATTTGGGGGATCTCACTGGTGTCCGTAGGGTTTCCTATAGAATGTGAAGGGGGTGATTCAGGCAAAGAAACAGAGCAAGCGTGTGAAACCATGGCAGCGGCTCGCTTCCGAGTGATGACAACCATAGACCAGAACACACAGGAAAGTTTCAATCTATCAAGAACAAAAACAACCTCAGAATGGTGAATTTGGCAAGTTGCTGGTTTGTCAGGGGCTGAGAGAGACAGTAACCGATATCGGTTTACTAACCGGTGTCGGTCAAAGGGGAAACGACGTCGGTCCCTTAACCGATGTCGGTGTCAAAAAAAAATCTAGGATAAGAAGATACAAAGGGGCTGCTAATTTGATTTTTAGCAACGTTGAGTAGTTTTATCAACTTATTGATCACAAAAGACAGAGTATGACAGAGAAAACAGAACAGCAAACAAGCAAGATGCACACGCAAATGCAGAGATTAACCTTAGGGTTAATTTTAATTATTGTGGGCTTATGCCTTTAGACGTAGAATGATGTCAGAATCCTAAACAAGAGACTTAGGGGAAATGTCAAGTTGTTTTGGCTTATAAGGTTACCTCAATCGGGCGGAGGAATACCGCGGAAAAAAGGGGGGATGTTTGAGCTGTTGTGTTAATTGTGAAGTGATTCGGTATGTGTTGTGCAGTGAAACTAAGGTTAATTTCCTGTCAATACCGTGGATATCACCTCCACGTGTACGACCTGTTACTTAATCTATGTTCACTAGAATTGAAAAACAACAGGCAGGAATGTAATGCATGTGTTTTAAAACCCAAATCGAAAGTGATATTCGATGAAGCAAAAGAGATGACTTTTACTAATGCAAGATGCAAAAACAAAGCAAGTTCTTTTACCAGAATAATAAAATACCCTGTGAATATCTCTAGAAGAAGAAAACAGCAAGTATGCTCCCTATAATAAAAGCAAGCAAGAAATAAAGAAAAACCCAAAATGGGTCCCACCGGGCGTGCCAAAATGTTTCACTCGGAAATGCTTCGTTCCTTATAGAAACAGATAAGGTTAGGGTTAGGAGGAATACCTGTAGAATGTCGAGATGATGTGCGCGTACCGTAGAGAAAGATCAGGCTGACTGCGAAGAACTCCTTTTTGTCTTGGAAGGACTACCTGCAAATAAGAACACAAGACCACAAGATTTTGATTAGATAATAAATGAGGAAACTGCCTTGGGCCCAGGAAATGTAAAACTTCCTTTCGAAGGTGGTCAGTTTCCCTGCTAATATGAGTTAACACAAAATATTGTAAAATATCAATCAAATTGCTTGGCTGAACTGGGTAGGGGAAAGGCTGTTTTTCCTGGTTTTGATCAAAGGAACCGATGCCGGTTACCTATAACCGATGGCGGTTACTGATAACCGATACCGGTGGGTTCTAGGATCTTCTGGGCTGGTTGTGGAGTTTGTAATGGCTGATTTTTGGATGGTATTGGGAAATGGGATGGTTAGAAGCTAAGGAATGATAGTTAGAGGCAATGGTACGTTGGATAATGGATTCAGGAACGGATTTGGGAGGACTGTAATTCCAAAAGCATAAGAAATGTTATAATGGAGGACATGCAAGATGTAACTTACTGGTTTTTGACGAAGATGCCAGTTGATCTCCTTGGCTGCCAACTCTTCTGGTTTCTTCACTCGTCTCTGCTTGGTCAAGTGAAGTTCTGGACTCTGCTAATCGCTTTGGACTCTCCTTTGATTCAAAAATCCTTCGACTGATCTCCAAAATGAAATTCCGATCCGTTGTTTTGGTTTGGGAAGCCCATTTACAGGGAACCGATGGCGGTTGCGTAACCGACGGCGGTCGAGTAGGAACCGGCATCGGTTAGGAAAAAGTAGGCTATTTTTAGTAAAATAGCCCACCTTCCCTGCTTTTCTCCCGAGAGATCAGTTGCGGGCTTGGTCAAGTGGCTAGAAGGTCGGCTTTGGGTGCGAGTAAGGAGGCATTAGTTATGGATGTGAGTCTAGACCAAGTCATGGGTCCTAATTAGGTTAGTTTAGGGTTAGGGCTAGGTCATGGTGAGGTGGCCAAGTGAGGTGGTAGGTAAGGCGATGTGGATTTATCAATTACAAGGTAATTAATAAATAATTGTGTGAAGTTTAGGTAATGAGGTTAGGTTGCGAAATGGGATGCGGGTCACAAGGGGTCGTGAGACACGAATTTGGTGTCTACACAATGTTGGGGTTAAGAAGGTCATTGGGGACCTGAATGATAGAATAAGATTGGGTGTTGAAAGATTCACCATTAAATCATAGAATTTTTGTGAGTTGATGTCTTATGGTTCACAAGCATCATTCAATGTTTTTGTAGGGACGTGTGTAGTAAGGGATAAGAATTTAGTAATTCCATGATGGAAATTTTTGATGTGGTCATTTCTTATTGTTTTACGATTTTGAATTTAAGGTGTAGGTTGGGGAGTGGAAGTGGTGGTGTAATTAGATGTTATATTAGGAGGTGGTATGTTAGAAAAGGTAGTAGGTTATTTTGTAATGGGGATCCACACTTTTTTCTATCTAGTGGTGATTTCATAGTCAGGTTTTGATCTTTATTATAGCCACTAGATATTGGTCGTAGTCTATGGTTGAGATGAATGAGTCATACTCAACATTGTTTGATGATTGGCCCTTGTCCTTCAAATTATCATCATGGTTAGGGAAGGGGTTTTTGAACATGTTGAGTTTTTCATTGGGGATATTTGTATCAGAGGTATTTTCAACCTCTATGTCTCCACATTCGATCAAGTCTTGGACATAATGGTGGAGTTGCATGCATCGATCTGTAGAGTTTCCTTTTATGTGATGGTAATCACAATATTCATTGTATTTATACCAATTTGGTTTGGGTTTCCCTTCTTCAAAGGGTTTGATGATGGGGTATGAGATCATGTTTACATTTTCTAAGTGATGGAAGATGCTAGATAGGATTTCTTTAAGAGAAATAAACTATCTTTTCTGTCACGAGGAGGAGACTCCTTTCTAGGGATGAAAATTAGTTGTTTATTGGATTTAATTGTGTTGGGTGGATTGTTTTGAATGTTTCAAATGTGGTGAGAATTAGTAACACCATCATTGACTATATTTTTGTTCTGATTAAATAATTAGGATTTGTCCTAGCTTTGAGCGGTGTCCTTAGGAGGATGGTCCCTAAAAGGTGTTTTAAGTAAGCCCTTAGAAATGAGGTATTTCTCAATTTGTGTCCATTTTTGATAAATTATTCAAAATTGTTCAAAAATGCATCTACATATGAAATGATAACTTTGTTATGAGGTTTGGGAAAAATATATTGACTAATTAACTCTCTCGGTATTGAACAAGGGAATTTTCTTGCAATCCCTCACCAATGTTGTAAAAAGGATGCAAAATTCTCATTGGGCATTTTCTTAGTGTTGTAAATATCAAGCATGGTTACTTCCGAGTCTAGGTTAAAGGAAAAATGTTTAAAAAAAAAATTTGATAAGTCTGTGAAAGTTTTGATTGATCCTTTAGAAAGATGAACGAACCAGTCTAAGGCCTATCTTCCTAAGTTTTTAGGAAATAATCATAAAATATATTCATCATGATAGGATACTTCTTGACATTGCATGAAAAATTATTTGATGTGCTTTTGGAGGTTACCCTTTCCTTTATATTTATCAAATTTTGGAGTTTCAAAGGATGATGGAAATGGTAGTCATAAAATTTCCTTATCAAATGGGTAGGGGCATAGTTCTTCAAAATTGAATTGTTTTGATTATTTTTGTAACCCCTAAATGGTTTCTTTCATATTTTTCTATTCTTGTGTGAATGGAGAATCATTTGATGGCACATCAAGGGATTCATGAGGATGTTGTTCTAGATTGGGGTCTTTTAACCTTTCAGCTCTAACAGTTGCTTTCTCTAGTTTCCTTGTTAACTCTTGGATTCTGGTAAATAACCTGTTGGTTGAAGAGTTATGTGGATTATCCGGTATGGCATTATGGTTACTCGATTCACTCTTGTCTATAATTTTGGTTAGATTTTTCAGTCCCAAAGTCGGGGTAGTTTTTTCCCCATGGTTAGAATGTGTAGTAGATATTCATTCTTTTTTTAATCTAACAACTTATCTACTTGTTATTGTTTTTGTTGCTTAGTTACAGTTGCGTGACTTCTTCGTCATCATTTTCATGGTTTCTTTGATTGTGTGTGAGTACCATGATTGGATAAAAGCTATGAAGTTTGAGAAAAATTGATTAAACGTAAGCTATAGTGGGTTTGTTTTAGATTTGGCTTGAACAAGCTCTTGATTATTGATATGGAGAGTAACTAAAGAAAGTTAACTCAATATGATTGTGATATAACTCAAAATGAGCTATGAAGGTATTTTTTTGTGTTTTTAGATTTTGCTTGAACAATCTCTTGATTGTTGATAAGAAGAGTAACTCAAAAAAGTTGACTTAACACAGTTGTGATATAACTCAAAATGAGTTATGAAGGGATTTGTGTTAGATGTGGTTTAGATAAACTTGACATTTGATGAGATACGAAGTGAACTCAAACAATTCACTCAATGTTAGTTTGATATAGCTCAAAACTATCTATGAAGGATATGTTAGTAGATAAAGCTTAAACAAGCTTTACAATTGATGAGATAAGGAGTGAATTCAAGTCACTTAATATAATTTTGATATAAGTTGAAAGAAGTTATGAAGGATTTGTTTTTTTTCTGAAGCAAGCTAATGAAATCAATGTCAATTTTGATTGATTCAATGTTTTTTTGATATTGAGTCTATTGAGAAATAGTTTTGTGGAACATGATTGGGATTTGAACTTTACAACAAACACATTAATATCATCCAAGTTTTGTAATAAGAACAACGCTAAACCACTTTGTTTACAAACAAAAAGCAATCACGTGTATCAAATTATTTGGGCTCAAGAGGTAGATCCTTGAAATAATATTTGTTTTATGCAACATGCAAGTATGTTGTGGAATGATGGATGTAGGATATTATCACTCTAAAAATACTCACCAATTCTTACTTACCTACTTTGGATTGAATCACCACATCCAAGGTAGGTTTTTGAAAAGGTGGAAGGTGATGGGGGATGGAAGTGTGTATGGTGTCCTTATTACTCCTCGAATATTTACAGAACAATGCATAAGCTTTATTGTTATAATTATATTAGGCATTAAGCGCAAGATACTAGTCACGATGAATTTAACCATAAATTCTTCCTAGAGACATTGTGAATACCGAATGCTATGATGAGACTAGGTATCGAGTGTAATACAAATGTGAATGATATTGGTGTGTGGTAGTGAAGTTCACATCACCGATGTAGCATCGGTGGTGATGAAATCCACCTCTACTACATGTAAAAAACAATTATGATGTGATTGTCAACTGATTTCTTTCCAAATTGAAATAAATCACTAGTGGAAAATGATATCGTACTTGAGTGTGCTAATTTTATTTTGGTTTCAAAAAAATTCTTTTAATGGTGGTAATTTTGTGAGAAGGTTTAAAATTTTTGTGTTTGTTTTTGTGGAAAATTTCCAGTGTTGTGTTCCTATGAAAAACATATTAGTAGTTGTCATGTAAATGAACTGTTAGAAAAACAATCATGTTTTTTTTTTAATTTTCAAGATCACTCGAAGGTGCAGGAAAAGAGCATACATAACCAACGATTGGAGAAATATTAAAAATTTTCAAAAGCAAAATAAGGATCAAGATGCAGTAGTTAGAAACAGAAAACAAATCTATACAATTTTACAGACAATGTTAGCATTCTAAAATGATTAAATTTCAAATGACATGGTCCTACACTACAAAGGTTAGTAGTTTTTCATGGCAAACAAAAAGAGAATGATAAAAGACAACACCGTCACATTTTTGATTCTCAAGTTCGCTTGTAACAAGCACGAGAGAAGAGCATACACGCGAAGGGTTGCAATTAAATTCACAAAAAAAAAAATAAAATGATTATAAGATTCACTAAAAGTGTTAGACAATAGTACAAGGTGCTTAGACAATGACGAAATGATTAAAAGGTGACACCAAGGTGTTTCAAAATGTCAATGGACCCTAAATTTTTAACGTCTACAAAGTGTGAAAGGTCAATGGCAAGTATTGGGTCATGTATTTGTTTCAAAAATTAATCTTTGGTAGTAGAGAAATTGAAATTGGAACGTCTTATAGCCTTACAAAACCACGTTGTATGATTAGCCAATATGGTAGAAAAAATGAAGAAAAGAATTGATGACCCTAATTAGTAAAACAATTTGATCTAATCAAATAGACAATGTGATTTAAAAAATGTAAATTAGTTTAATTGAATGAATAATCAATTTAATTTATAAAATAATTAGATCTAATTGAATTAATAATTGGATTTGAATATTTGAAATCAGTCTAAAAATTTAATTAAATGAATAATGAAACAACTAAGGTGTTTAATTGTGAAGCATTGAGGAAAATAATCAAAACAGTTAAGCTATTGACGAAAAATACCCAAAGATTGTCAAAGGTTGGATGAAAACGCCTCTAATAATCCTGAAAAAATAAGTTTCATAATTAGATTATTGGGAGACAAGGATGAAAAATAATTAGTAATGGTCCTAGTGAAATGAAAATATAAGAGAATTAAGTTAGCCTCATTATTAGAGTAATGAAGGAAGTAATTAAAATAAACTAACAAGACACTTTATTTAAAACCATCTAAGTAAATTAATTGAAAAAAATATGAGTACAAAGAAAAAGAAATGAAACATTATGGATGTTAAGTTAATAATCAAGGAGTGAAAAATAATAACAAACTAAGGTTAAAAACTAAGTTTCCAACTACTATGTTGACCTAAAATGCAAAATCAATTAAACCATATAAGTGATGTATTTGTATTTTTATCGGCTAGTTTTGTATGTGTAGGGTGGAGGATGGAGGCTTGGATGGGTGTTTGCAATGGTGGGATTAGGTTGTTTAGGGTTTGTGGGGAGCTGGAAGTCGGAGGATCCGGGTTGGGGGTTATGTGGGTAGGGTTGAATGGTTGTGTGAGTTGGGCATTGCATGGAGAGGGACTATGGAGCAAGATCTCGTGAGGTGATCCAAGGGCTTAGAGGAGTTCAGAGTCTGTATTTTTGGTGTGGGGGTTGTTTGGATAGGCGTAAAACCAATGTGAGCATAAGGAAATCGAGGTTGGGACACATTTTTAGGGATGGGGGACACATGAATAAGGGATTTGGTGACTATGTGTAGAGGGATTGGGATGGGGCGGGATATTTCTTGTGGGAAGGTGTAGGATATCTAAGTTGGATCAATCTTGGGGGAAAGGAATCAAGGTCCGTGGGACAAGTATTGTAGTTGAGGGGTGGTGAGTTGAGAGTCGAGGAGTGAGGGCGAGGGATAGACGTGGTAGGTTTGGTGTGTGGGAAAAAGAGGCTTGGGGCGGCCTAGTGGCCAAGGGGAATGGGTTGGGGGTTGGGATAAGGGGGTAGGTTTAGGGGTGAGGAAAATGGAAGGATTAGGGAGTCTAGTTGGGTTGGGATGGGAGATGTGAGGATGGGTTTGAGGAGTAGGCTTGGCGAGCTAGCCAAGATGGGGGAAAACGGATAGGCAAGTAGTGTAGGATAAAGTTTGTAAAAAATGATGTTTTTAATATATATTTAATAATAATGATTTTTTTTTTTTTTTAGGACTATATAAAGTTTATCGGTTAAATCAAAAATGTATTATCCTAAAATGGAGAAATATAAAATCAAGAAATGGGAAAAATTAAATCACCCTACCCCGGATTAGTATAAAATTTGAAATCTATATATCATACTAAACTGAATGGAGACACCACTAAATAGAGATTTAAAGTGTGAATTAAGACAAACTTACACCCCTTGCAACCTACAACAAAGTTAGAAATTGAAAGCTAAGTGTTCTGAAAAATATCACAATAAACAACTATAAATCAAGATGTTTTGGATTTTTAGATTGTGGATATCTACATGGTTAGAAAAATGGAAAATAGAAAGTTAGTCGAGCTTTTGTTTTGTGTACCCAATACCCAAAAAAACATAATAACACGATGAGAAAAAATAACTAAAAGAAACAAACCAAAATTCAAATACTAATGGATCTTAAAATTTTCACACAAATGAGGTTATTAAAAATATGTGACATGAAAAAAAATAAATGTCATACAAATGAACCCCTTGAAGAGGTTCATGACGTGGTAGGCGTAGTATTCATCACTATCGAACACATGCAGACACCATAATACACCACAAAGTAATAATATTTCCCACAATGTAAACATTATCCAAAGAATACCATATGGAATGGAAAATGAAATAATAACAACAAATACTAGTAGGCAAATGATGGATAAAGCAAAAGTTACGAGACCAAAAATAATAATTTATGGGTAAGTCCCACAGGGCATACTATAATGTGAGCTAGGAAAATGCATTGATAACAAGAAAGTAACTAACTAACTAGATACCTTATCCTTCGCAATTCCTTAGCAAACCTCGGAATGGGTGACAATAATGTGGATGGGCCCAGATTGCTCAAAATGTAGGTTCTTCCTTCAAACCAGAGCAAGACCTTCACTACAACAAGATCAACTCAAACTTTACACCAATGGACAAGGGGTAATGGATTTGGGATGATCAAAATGGGGCTATTTAGGAATTAGGATGAGGTGGATGGATGTTCTATGCTCAAAGGATGCAAGAACTCTGACAGGATATTCAAGCTTATTCGAGAGAGGGGTGAGGCTCTATTTATAGCCTAGAAGTGGGATTAATTTGAGGGTTTAGTGTAATCATGATTATGGAAAGTAAGCATGATTAGGAGAGTGGAAGACATAAGGAATGGCCCAGAATTAAAGTTGAATATTTAATTCGCAAAGAGGGGGACATGGGTAATATTTGGCATGTGGGGAGATTGGGTTTAATTTAGGGGTTGAAATGAATTAATTAATCGATTTACATCGATTAATTCAATGGAAATTTTTGGGAAATGGAATGGTAAAATTAATTTATTTATAATATGTGTGAAATTGGGGTGTCTACAAAAACTATGAATGATAATAAATTCTTATCTATTTATAACTGTCTACCATGATGGAATCATTAAAACTAGGTAGACCCTTGCATGCATAAAGAGATTAAAATCAGTCCTTTAAAAATTAAATTTGACCACCTTTGTTTACATGTACAGTTAATTCCTTCATCCAAATTGCAAACTAAGACTTTGGGCTTATTAGCACAACCTAAAACTATCCTCTACTACTTTTGTGTTTATAATTAGTGGTTTACATGGATCCTCACTCTTATGAATTGTATAGATAAGGCCTTATAGCATCTCCTCTAAAAATAGGTTTATGTGTTTCAAATTTTCCCTCTCAATTGTAATATTAAGGATAAACCAATGCATTCCAATGTTATTTTTCAGAAGAGGGATTTTTATCTATTGATAAAATAGTGATATAAACTACAATAATAAAACTGTCAAATTTTTCTACAATTAAATCTTGACCAACTAAATCCAATAGTTACATTAGACCCACATTTGCATAGAGTGAAAAAATGTTGACATGAAACATTTCTAAATGTTTAGAGATATTTTTAAGTTGATTGGATGTCTCTATTAATTCTTATTTGGCCTTGGTCAAATTATTTTCAATAGTAATCAACTCATCAATAAACATTAGTTAAAAATTTGGGAATGGGTTTCCCTTGACTATTTTTTCTATGAATACAATATTAGCCTTGAGTTTTATACCCTCTTATTTTAGGTTGTTCATCTTTGTCTTCTCCTTAACATTAGAAATATATATAAAGTTAGAAAATAAATCCTTAAAGGAATGATAAATATTTGACCTAAGAGTTTGAGATATAGTAATCTATGACCGAGAAGCATTTGCATCTTATTTGGCTTCCTCCAAGGCTCATGTAGCCATTTTTAATGAATCTTTCACCTCATTCAATGGATCAATAGATGGTTCTCCTCTCACCTATTTTTATAAATAGGATCATAAAATCATCCTCTATCCTTAGCAAGATATATTTTCCATGTCTCTCTATTATTTTTTTTATTATATTCCATAGTTTATTTTCTTTCTTTTGTTTGACCAAATTGAGCTCGGGAGGCTTATATGCAGAGGTTTGAGATTTAGTGACCAACTATTATTTTTTCCATAGTTTTTCCTAGTTCAACATTTAAAAAAAAAAAAATCCACTTCAATGGTATTTGAATATATAATAATGAAAGGGGTAGATAATGTAGTCACTATAGAGAATGGAGGAATTGAAGAAAATAACACAATAGGAACTTAGATAAAAAAATCTCCATGGGATGACCTATAGGAGGTGAATTGTGTATTGGTTTCCTTTTATAACCAATGATATTACCCATTGGTACTTTCCTTGGAACGCTTGGCATTGGTGATATTGGGATTAAGGACATAGGCTCGATAATCTTGACATAGATAAATTGGGCCCAAACTAGATGGTTAAAACTATGTGAAGAGATGGTAATGGTGGTAGTGGCATGCTTATATTTAAACCTTATGATGTTATAAATTCTATAAAGGATACATGATGTGTATTATATTTTACTTTTCTTGTTATGGTTGTTGACATGATGATTGGTGGTTAAAACAATATAGTGGAATTAGGAACATTATAAGAAACTTGAGGAGAGGAGGAAGAGATGGGAAATGTGATGATAGTTGGAGCAAGTGAGCATGATGTGAACATAGTAAAGGGAATGATAGAAATGAGAGGATAATAAGAAACCACCATAGATGATGAAAAATATAACTTGCATCCAAACTTCCACTTATAAATGAAAAAGGCACATCAACACTTACCATAGTTATGTTTATAGGAATGGTTGAAACAACTAATTAGAAAGTTAAAGGAAGAGGAATTGAGCCACTGAACATTGAATTCTTGTTGCTATGTCAACTTTTTTGAGGATTTCCTTTCCTTTTTCTGAAATAATCATCCTTTCCCAACTAGCCTTCCCCATTTTAGGAAGAATTTGACTTAATGATAGTGATGTCATATATAGGCTCTAAATCTAGATTGAATTATATAATAAAAGAATAATTTGTACAATTGAAAATCAACATGTTATTTCAAATAAACTTGAATTCTCAAGGTCATGCCAAGACATCCAAAATTTGGTAGGTAGGATGGGTGTAGGATGAATAAATATGATATTAATGGGACGGTGGGAATTATTGTAACACTAGGATCGATAATCAAGGCAAAGATAGATCCTCAAATTAAAAATTTGGGATTTTCTTGTCGAGAGTAAAAATATTCAATCTAACATGTGTAGGAGTGATGTTGTGGTCAATAATGATTGATGTTCGAAGATCTTGGTCTATATCAAGTAAAAATTATTGTAGCTTGACATGGTTGGTGGGTTCTAAAGAATTATCCTATTACCTATATATAATCCTCTCGAAAGAGGGTCATGTAAGAATGAGTGAGGGTGTGTTGAGGAAAAACTAAGGGTTTCCTTATCTAACCCTATCAGTTTGATTGACCTGGTATTGTTCTATTATTTCTACTTCGTCATTAAGGGAATTGAGTTATCCAATAATATATGGTGGTACGGGAGATGCTCTAAATAATAGTTACCGTAAACCAAAGTCTATGTATCCTTGACTCTAGTTGATATTGGGTTAGTTTACAATTGTGTCAAATATCCTTCGTGAGGGTCAAGTGGACTTGGAATGGCCATAGGAAAACAAATAAACACGAAATATGGAAGAAAACAAACAAATGGTAACCAAAGGGACTAAGGGATAAGTAAGGGTATCCTAAGCCATTAAGGAAATGGGGATTGTGTTCATTCCAATTTCTAATCTATTTTTAGTTCCTAACTTTAAATAAATAAATAAAATGAATCTAAATTAAACATAGTAAACTACAAAGAGAAAATCAATACGATTCCAACAAGCCCAAAACCAAGTAAAATGGTCAAGAAATGAGTGAGAAAATCACTCACGAACTAAAGACATATGTTATATATAAAACATTTTAAACACATGGGTAAAGGTGATAGAACCTCCGATCTATGCAGACCATCGCTTACTATGTAACCGTTGTTGTGGTTGCATGACTTATAATTAAAAACAAGTGTGAAAAGAATGGAAAGTGGCTAGCAAATATGCAATAAACTTCCAAACTTGGAAACATGGAGAAATAAGTCATAACAATAATGTTGAAGGTGAAGGGAGAGGATATGGATCTCATCGTTACTCTGGAAAATAATTATTTCATCATCGAGACTTATTGTGTCCTTCAATGTAACACCATGTAATTTTTGGGTGTGTACATATTTCCCCCTTGGAGGATCATTTTAGCCATGAATGGATGTAAAAATTGATTTGAGTATGGTACTCTCAAGTGGGAGAGTTATAAATTTTACCTCACCCGACCGTGTGTTGAAATTACACTATTCCATCCTTCCCGCTACCTACAAAATATAAGTGGGAATCAAGTTCAGTTATAAGATAAAATTAGCAAAATATTTTGAAACGAAATGTCAATATCAATTATCATATCTCCAGGATGATAAATATACTTGGTCTAGTGCACCAACCCTATATAACCTCACTCAAATCAACATTAGAAAGCTAAATATAGCTATATATATATATATCACTTTTTACTATTTTTAGAAATCATTTGTGCATACCCACTTAGCTAAATTTAGAGTTCATGATTTGCAATGACCATTTTCTCGTGAGTATAGTCAAATCAAAGAGAATTCAGTTGTGATGACAACAAACCCAATGGAAGTAGCAGAGGTTTATTAAAAATGTAAGTTACAAGAATTTATTTGGTTTTATCTCTAAATGTCATGTTTACTTGAAGCTAGCTATATGAGGGGAGGTTTTTAGTAATTTAATAGTAAAAATGTTTGTAGGGGTGCTTTGCAAATTTTGTAACTTGTTTAAATTTTTTTTTTTTTTTTTAGCATGTTTTTGAGTTTTTATTTTTAAGGGTATGACCCTATTTTTAGGTGACATGACCCTTAGGATGACTACATAACCACCGCTCATTACAGAGTGGAAGTTACACAAATATTGTTGAGGTTGCAAAACTACCACATTTTTGGAGATTACAATTGTGCAACCATTGTGAAGGTTGTGTATCTACCACTTGTGCTAAGAGTGGTAGTTTCATAACCATCACAAAGTTTTGTGACTTAAAAGCTAAGTATGAAATTTTAATTATGTTTGTTTTCATTTATATATTTTTATCCTATCATGCACTTATCAGATTCTAATATGCTCTTTTTTCCTTTATGGATGCATGGGGATTATGTTAGATGAATTAGATTTTGAGAGCGGGAGTGGTTTCCCAAGGTTCTACAGTTATTGACACTAGTAGAGAGAGGGATGTTAGAGAGGACAAGATTATGGTAGTTATCTTAGACATGACTAGTTTCCCTAGTGAGCCTCCTTCTCTACAATTTTTGACCTATTGGGATGTAGATCAAAACACTTTGTGATTTCCTAGTGTTAAGGAGAGTGGTCTACTACCTTTGAGGATGTTTATAGGTATCTTGGGGTTCCTATAATAGGAAATAATTTGGTATTGAGGAACGTTAGTTCATTAGTTAAGGCCTATGGATGGGTGACCTAACTAAGAGATGCACAACCACCGATGTTGGTGCTAAGTAGGGTGCCGATTGGTATCTATTGAGGTTTCCCTTATTCCCACTCTACGCAAGGTTATTAATGGTATCTTAGCCTCATGTTTGATTAGGGATAAGGCGGGGACAAGTTTTTATAGTGTTTGGCACCTATTTTTAGAGCATTGAGCTCTATGGAAGAGTATTTGCATGTGGGATAGACATATTTGGAACCACATATAATGACTTATACATGATTTTCATATGTTGGGCTATATCTCTCAATCACCCCACATTAGGGATTTCATGGATCTACGATAAGGTTATCCCCTACTATAGGGGTGTTGGGATAGCATATCCCGGAGATATTAGGGCCACTAGATGGGTAGACATGGCTCCACTTAGGGCCACACCACATTTAGTAGTAGTGTTGACCACATTGGATATGGTGGCTCAACCATGTCGAGGATATGATAGGTCAGTGGGGTGAGGAGGAAGTTTCTCTAACCACTGCAGATAACCTCTTAGTTGGTTGACAATAAAATTCGAGTTGAGATACATCCAAAGGCTTTGAGTGCCTTAGTAGTTTTGATTCCATTTCTCATATTCTCTTCCAAGGGTTTCTACCATATACATGGGTATACAAGAGGTAAGATCTGGTCGTAAGGGCAAAATTTAATAGACATTTATAGTTCTTAGTGTTGCCATTGGCACACCTCAAGCTTGCATCATACCTAGCTTCGGTGTTTTAGTTAGGTCATGGTAGATTTTATAGATTTTTGAGGGACCTGACTGGCAGTGAAAAGGAGGATGCCAAGCAGACTTGGGATCATAAGAGGAGTTAGACCCTTAGTGACAGTGGTACAAGAGATGTGCGGTGGTTTCTAGATTCTAGGAGGAGGTGAAGGAGGATTCCTTCCATCTAAAGGAGATCGGGAGGACGAGGCCAATGAGGAGGATGCCAAGGAGGGGGATGTGGAAGATCCCGTAAAGGTGTAGTGTTAATTGTAAACCCAAGCTAGGTTACCAGAGACCCATGTAAGTACTTATATCCTTCTCTTTCCTTCTACTTCCTAGATTAAATGTTAGTGAAAACTTTTTTTTTTTTTACATTTTCTAACTTTCCATTGTATATTTTTCTTTTTCTTATAGTTATAGTTGATGAATGGTGAGATCTTATTTTTCACATGAACTTATATATATATTCATGATCACTACTGACATGACCCAAGAGCCTTTCACGACATACCCACAAGCTCTAACACAAGAAATTCATCACACCAATGTGTTTATACCATATTGACATGAAACAATAGAGATATCTCGGTTGAATACCAAGATTACAATAATTTGGGATAGAGAGAGGTGAAAAATATCCTCACATAATGAGGTTACCACAACCGGTCACTCTCACAAGCATTCTCACCACTCAACATATGGAGGCTCCTTGCTATACCTATTTGATTGCATCACAGATTAGGAGTAGGATTCCTTTCCCCTGCCCCTTTATAGGGATCTCAGAGAGAGGGATATATCGGGGGATTTATTGATTTGAGATCATTTTTGTGAATATATTAATTTTTTAGGATCATTTTAGCCACACTTTTCCTTCGGTGTGATGAAATTGTAATCTAGACACTTGAGAAATACATATACATATATATATATATATATATATATATATATATATATATATATATAGACGTTATATTTTTGGTTTGGAGGTCCTTTGTAAGAGTTAATTTCATTATGATTCATCTCATTTGTGTACTCTTAGATGGTTAGGAATTTCTGATATTTTTTTGATTTTTGAATGTATGCTATGGATGATAATGTAATGTGGTAAAAAAATGATGTATATGGCTACACACATGATAAAAACTATAATCGATTATGCAAAATATATAATATTATTCCTAATCGGTGATATAGTAGTAGTAAATAAATGATGCAATGAAATACAAAAATATACCAAAACAAGCTAAGCAATAAATAATTAAACCCTAATTACAAAGAGAGGGTAAAAGGACTTAGATGATTCACAAAGTTGTGGAGAGTGCAAAGAGTTAGAGAATAGGAGAATGTGAAGCATTGAATGTCACATCAAGCTCATAAAAATACATATCTAGAGGTACATGATGGAATGGGGTGCCTGGAGAGACACAGGGTGCCCGGCAGTGCCCTAGGCCTGTTTCTTGGCACCTAGGTTTGCGTAAGTGCTCAAAAACCTCCTTTGAGGTGTCATAAGATGTTCACCTTTAATCACTTTTGGTCACTTTGAGGTCACACCGAGATCTCTCGAGCTTGCTATAAACCTACAATGAAGAATGACACTACAAAAACCTCAAATAGACATCAAATACCAAAAAAATAAAGATGTAAAATGAGGGGTTTTATTATCCTCAACTATCACAATGGTGAACTTACGACTGAGTGCTATACTACATCTCAGACCCAATATAGTTCTATGTTTGCGTAATTGTTCCCTAGGTTTATCTTGTTTTAGTCGCACGTGGATAACGGGCAAGTATCTATATGTAGAATGTGATAAATGTTTGCATGTCATAGAATGAACTTCCCTCCGTGAAATGTGATGCAAAAACTAGCCCTTGTGTCCTTTTGATGGATCTAGATGGATGCAATGGATCTCTTAGATGTCTATATGGATGCAACCTTAGGTGGTGATAGATAGTGCTTAGTGTTTGGTCCTTTATTATGATCACATAACTTTATATTTATATGATTCCTTTTCTTGAATTTTGTAATTAAGCTTGAAAATGATGACTACTAAAAATATTTCTCAAATGGCTATAAAAGACCCAAAAAGTGTGAGTAAAGTATAAAGAGAATAGGGGCACCCATAGGGGATAAGGGTAAATGGCGCTAGTATCCTGGCTGGGGCTGGTGTCCATGATGATAAATATTGAGTTATGAACATAAAAATAAGTACACAAAAGTGTAAGACCAAGAGAAGTAACATAAAGGAAATAAAGGTGGCTCAAGACATGGTTTAATTAGCATCTTTATTACTTAGGAATCATATGAATACTAGTATGTAATCAAGACTAGATAATTACCAAAAGTGCATGATTTTGTGTCTACATTCACCCTCACTTTATATTGGTGAATAGAAATCTCGGTAACATAAAGTAGATACAGATGTGTACCTAATAACCATGTATATCAACGTAGAAGGTGTGCCGAGGACTAGACAAAGTGTTGAGTAATAAAAATGTGAAGCATGGATATTAAAGAGGAGAAATTCAGAAAGTGATGAAAATGGACCTAGGGAGGAAACACATATGTAGATTTTGTTATGTACCTACTATCGTGTTGATGTGTGATTTTGTGTACTATCACTTCCCATATAGATAGACCTGCAAAATAGAATCAAAAAGTAGTCAAATACTCATGTATATGTGTAAAAATAATGTAAAAGAGTGTGTAAAATGAAAAAGGAAAATGTGCACCTGATCTATGATGAGGAAAAGAGTGTAGAAAGGATCCTATAGATTATTTCAACGTGTGAGATTTTTGGGTGATCTCACACCAATGAAATAACATGAGTGTAGGAAGAATAGTATGGTGTCATCCTCTAACCTTTAACTTCTTCCCATTGTATAGAACACCATTGTATATGGTGTGTATAAATACATGTGGTAAGGAATATATACCCTGTAAAAGATGTTGTGTATGGATTTCGTAGACCGTGTTGAACTACCAATCACCGTGACATTACCCCCTTGTCTTAGGCATCCAAGAAAGTCCACTTTATTGCTCCCTAGTCTCATACACCCAAGAAATTCCTTTGTATTTCCCCTTGTTTCGGGCATCCAGGAAAGGTCATTGTGCTAATGAACCAAGTTTGATTCGAGCTTTGATAACTATGTTATATCGATGTCATGTTGTTTAAAATGCTATATGGGGTGACTGATTCACCCATATGATTCCCCCCACATTTGGGGTGTATGCAACATTATTGAAGGAGTATGCCACCAAAAAGAGGACTGACTGTTGTGTTAAAATTTTTCCCTACAGGGGGAAGGGAATGTGTTTGGTAGAAACCAAGGCATACAAAACAAGTGTATAGGAGACAATTTTAGTACAATAAAATACAAACACTCATGTGTAAGACGAAATGTAAGATGCATAGATAATGTGTAAACATGCAAAAAGACAATGTAGAACGTGAAAATTGGGTTGTAAATGTGGTACATCACTCATTGATGTTGTAAGACAATCAAGGACATAGTGGATGCAAATAATTAGAGAACAAACAAGTCATAGGTCAAATCTTGTAAATAATGACAAGCAAAGGAAAACATTATATCAAACAACCATGGAAGTAAATAGTCCTGCATAAAAATGTTGCACATGAAGCACCCCTTAGCACTTTAGAAAGATAAAAATTATATTAAAGCATGTATAAGCTAATAATGTAGTGTTTTATGAAACAATATGACCTGTAATGAATGATATTGGATGCCCTTGGGAGCCTCTCGTGGGACTAGCAATATGTATTGTGCCAATCATCCCTCTGCGTGTAAGGGATCTATAGAATCGGTGATCACAAATAGAAAGGAAAGTGAAAGTGTATGTGTGTATGATAAAGATAATGACATACAATAAATCTATCTATCATGTGTAATAAGATGTGTATGTATCAAGAAAATGTAAGAAAAATTAAATGCAACCAAGTTATGCAATATATTTTGGACGAGGCGAATGGAATGCAAAGTGTGAATGATAGGAGTAGCATGCCCCTTGAGTAGATGTGTATGTATGTAGTGAGGTTCATTTATTTATGACCCTCAACATTCAAGAATGAACCATAAATGAGAGTACGTCATTGGGAAATGGTGTGAGAAATGTGTTGTCGTGTGTTTAAAAAAGAGTTGATGAATAAAGTGTGGAGTGTTGATTATAGAATAATGATGTGTAGATGATATCGAATGTGACATATGGATGAACGATTGGGAAGAGGAGATGATTTATCCTAAATCATATATCATGATTGCTAGTAGGAGTGATGATTTAGCTTAAAGCGTATATCATGAAAAAAATGAGTTAATTTGAAGCCAAAAAGGGGTGATGATGTAGCACAAAACATATATCACAAAATATGTGAATAAAATGCTAACAAGCATGATGATTTAGTAGAAGGCATATATCATGAGATGAATGAATAGGAAAGATAGAAAGGGGTGATTATTTAGCATAAATCTTATATCATGATATGAGAGAGTAAGGTACTAGCTAGTAATGACGCATGATAACAAGATTGAATCATAAAAATGTGAGTGTGATAAGGTCTATTTGATATGTATACCCTCAACAATGAGTATGGACCGTGAGACTAGAGTGCGTCATCAGGTAATGAGTGCAATGTGTAAAAGTAGATGTAAGAAAGATGTAGTGTGAATTTGTATGGTGAGTAAGATGAAAAATGTGTGATAGATGATGTAATAAGAGAATTTCAAATGTGTAGAATGTGTGTTGTGTGAGATGTGTAATGTGTAGTGTGACTAAGCAATGCTAGAGATATGTGTGGTGAATGTGTCTAGTGTAAACTGTGTGAAGATGCATGGTGTGTATAGTGTGTAGTGTGTGAGGTTCATGTGTATAGTATGCCCTCAACAATCAAGTGTGAACCGTAGCACAAGAGTGTGTCATTGGGAAATGATAGTACGAGCGTGTGTGAAGATGTATATGCTAAAATAGACGTGTGTAATGATGTGATCATATGGTGTGTGTTGATGATAGGGGATAATTTTGATGCCCTCCTAAGTTTATATTGTGATATGCGATGAATGATGATTAAAGTAGATAAACAAGTGATATATGGATATGATGAAGTACAATATGTGGTGCATGGGTGATTCAGTAATGTGATTAGTGATGAAAAACTTGTATCATATACATGAACAAATGTATGTGTGTATGAGTGACTTTGTATTAGAGAGATATTTCAATGAAGTATGTCATTCAGGGATATTATTATAATATATCCCTCAATGATCATAGAAGAATCATAGGAAAATGAGTGTGTCATCAAGAAATAATGATGAAAATTTATGCCAATGTGCATGATGAATGTACAATAATAGATGTGATATGTGTAAGATTTATGGAAGTTGATAATGCTAAAATGTGTGGGGGAATAAGTGTGATGCCCCCAAGCATGTAATAATGGAGGCAATAAAGTAAAGTTATCTAAAAGTTCATCAATGTCGTGGTCAAAATTGTATGGTGAGGAATCTAAGACTGATAAGCTATAGTGTCAAGTTGGGCATGTAGAGCACCATATAAGAGTAATTTTACATCCCTATACCATATTCCTTGTCAGTTAAAGGAGGTAATGGACACCCATGTGCATACCACCAAGTCATATTAGGTGAATAACTAAGTAATAAATCATTGCAAATGAAAACATGACCAAATGTCATAAGAAATGATATATCAGTATTGTCGTGGTCTAATGTTCCCCCTATGTAAGCAATTCAATATTTTCCTAATGTAAGTAGAGAATAACAATGAGCTCATACAAGGTAGATGGTGAGATAGAAGACACATAGATTGTAAGTGGAAGTGATAGTGATGAATCCATAATAGAGATGAGGATCATGAGTTGGTGGATAAATATCCTCACAAAAAATCCTATTTGAGTCAAACCATCATGTGAACATATAGTAAGATCATAAGTAGGATCAAATGGAATGTGATCCCAATAATAATTATTCATGAAAAATGTACCTGTAAAGGGAGGACATGTTAAAAGTGGATGCACATGCAATAGTGAAGTAGGTGGAATTACATCAGATGTGTTGGTAGGCACTTGATAAAGTTCCATATCATTAGTAGTAGCAGGTGGGAGTGGTGGTGAATATGAGACTATATTGAGCATGTAGATAACACCTTTAAGTGGTGGTAAATTTGGTAGCTCACCTATGGGTTTTCATTCATTAGGAGTATCATACCATGGAGTAGGAAGTTTAGTATTGGGATCGTGGTCACAATATTTTAATGGGTGGGTATCACAAGGAATTGTATACTTAATGCCTTCATGTAGGAATTTGAAACATGATGTCTTGTAGAGGGAATATCTTGTAAGGCATCAACCGTGGCCTACCAAGTAAAAAGTTTTATGAAACTGGGAAGCCAATGAATAATAATACTATGTTGAGGGTTTTGGACCCTATAGTGATAGGTAAAACAATATGACCTACACATGGAAAAAAAAAACCATCATATGCACAAAGGGAAAGAGATGATGGACTAACATTGGCTACAAGAAGATCAAGATTTTCAATAAAAGACATGGAAAAATATTGAGTTCGAGATCCATTATTAATTAGATAATTTTTGACACCCACATTATAAATGTGAATCATGATATGAAAGGGTGGATCATTTGCGAAGATATGAAGATCAGTAGTAGGATTAGATGGAAAAGTAATATATTGGGAAAATACATTGACAAATGAGTGTTATATTGAGTTTGGATGTGTATTAACAGGAATGCAAATAGTAGTGAGGAGATTTTGGACTCTATTTCTTAATTCAAGATTGATGAAAAAATTTATTAATTGTGATACTCATGATGATAAAGCAATAAAGACCCTAATAAGCATGTAGGTCGAGTTCGGGTTCACCAAAAATGATTATGTAAAATATATAATATTATGCCTAATATGGTGCTATAGTAGTAGTAGTAAATAAATGATGCAATGAAATACAAAAACATATATAAGCAAGATAAGCAATAAATAAGGAAATCCTAATTGCAAATAGAGGGTAAAAGGCCTTATCTTATTTGTAGAGTTCTCGCAGAGTGAAGAAAGCTAGATAATAGGAGAATAGGAGAATTTGAAGAACTAACCATCGAACTAGAGCTCAAAAAATATAGATCTAGAAGTACGGGTTGGACTAGGGAACTTGGAGAGGGAAAAGGTGCCGCATGCAGCACCCTAGGCATGCTTTTGGGTGCACGGGTGCGTGGAAGTGCTTAGAAAACCTCCTCTACGGTGTTGTTGCAATATGTTCACCTTTAGTCACTTTTGGTCACTTGAGGTCACACCTAGATCATCAAGCAATAAAGAATGAACTTGAAAAACCCTCAAATAAACATCAAATCCCCAAAAATGATGTAGAATGAGGGGTAATACTATCCTCGATGTCACAATGGTGAACATATGGTGAGTGTTTAACTACATCTCAGACCCAATGTAGTTTTGTGTGTGTGTGTGGAATTGTTCCCTAGGTTACTCTTGTTCCGATCGCATGTGGATAGCAAGTAAGAAGCTAGATCTAGAATGTAATAAATGTGTGCAAGGAATAGAATGAACTTCCCTCTTATGAAGTGTGATACGAGAAAATAGGCCCTTGTGTCCCTTGTGACTAAGTTATATAGATGCAATGGAGCTGTTAGATTAATTTATGGATGCAACCTTAGGTGGTGATAGATAGTGCTTAGTTTTTGGTCCTTTATTATGATCGCATAAATTTATATTTATATGATTCCTTTGCTTGAAGTTCATAACTAACCCCAAAAAGGCCGACTACCAAAAAGATAAGATGCTCAAATGGCTAGAAAGGACCTAAAAGTTTGATTAAAGTACAAAGAGGACAATGTCACCTAGAGGGGATGAGGTTTCCTAGCTGACATCCTAGCTATGTGCTGGTGTTTAGGATGAAAAATTTCAAAGTATGAAAAGAAATCTGAGCAAGAAAAAAGTGTACGACCAAGAGAAGTGATAGAAAGGAAAGAAAGGTGGCCAAATACATTGTTTAATTAGTACCGTTCTTACTTAGGAATCATATGAATAATAGTATGTAATTGTGGCTAGATAATTACCCAAAGTGTGTGATTTCATGTCTATAGTAACTAGGAAAATTTAGTTTTCAAACAATGTTTAACATTTCTATTCCATTGGAAAAATGTGTTGAATATGGTATGATGATAAGATAATTTGACTACATTCTTAACTCCACGCAACTAGTAAGATGTAAGGTCTCATCACCAAGAGCCAAGAAGGATGCAAGATATGTGATTTGAATAATGTGTGAACAAGAATGATGACCAAGAAACAAGAACTTTGATAAAGATTTATTGATAAACTTACAACCCAACCATAATCAAGATTAACTAAATAGTCCAAAATGATTTCTACTTATAAATTTTGACTAGAATTAGATCCGTGAATGGCCTATTAAATGATAAGATTTGGTTAAATAATGATTGTCTCTCCTAACATATGTATCTAGTTCGTTTTCTTAGGAATTTCATATTTTTAAGAACTTTTTTTTTACTTATAATTTTTATTTTTAATATGACCCTACATCTTTCCCCATACTACTAAAGTAAGAAGCATGAGCTCATGACGAATGAAAAAATTTAGGCTAGTAAGGTTACACTCCTCCTTTCCCAATCTAACACTACCAAGTAAGAATCATGGGCTCATTACCAAAGATTGAGATAGATGGAAAATGTAATTATTTTCAATAAGAATATTTATATGTATTATCTATATACTTTTTTTTGTTTTATCTTATTTTTCTTTGAATTGTGATTTTTAGGAGGGAACATTTTCCCCAATCTCATCTTCATGCAACTAGTAGGATGCAAGGGATTGTCACTTAATACTAAGATAGGAAAATAAAAGTTCCAGGTGAAATACTTAGAATTTTTTTAGTTATGGGGAGATATTTTTAGGGGAAGATCTATCATCGAGAAAAATTCTAGGGAAAACTATAAGAAAAAAACACCCAAATCGAAAGAAACCATGAAAATATGAAGCATGTAAGTCCTTATAATACCAATGTCAAAAACATTTATCATGAATGGAAATTATGATGATAATTCTATGATTTTAATGTGTGAACAAATTATAGAAGAGGTATGATTGAGAGGCTCTCCAATGTTTAAAATTTTATGAATCACTTGAAAATTAATTTTCTTTAATATAATTTTAACAAAATGACAATACATGTGACAAAGACAATGAGAAAGTGAAATGATAGTGTGGAGATGAAATGACTAGATGTAGAAATGTTTGAGGTGAATTGAGTTGATGGATTATCCAAAATCCTCACCCTCTAGAGTACACACAAGTGATACGTCCCATTTTCATAAAATTATTTTACTTGGTAGGGTCTAACCATTTTGGCTTGAACTTCCTACCTTCACCGAATTTCTTGTCTATTCAGCTATCAAGTCTCAAAACAAGGTCTCCTACCCGAATTTCACGTTCATATACCTTTTTATTATATTAATGCCATATTCTATCTACAAAAACTAATGGTGTTGTTTATCTCTTAGCCTTTTCTCATCCAAGATTTCTAAATCAGCTAAACATGCCTTTCAATACTCATCCTTATCTAGAATTCCTTATAGGGACATACAAAGACTAGGTAATCGTACCTCCAGTGGCAAGACTGGTTCAACACTAAAAACTAATGAAAAGGGGGTTACCCCATTGATGTTCAAAATAAATTCCTATAATCCCATAAGGTGGCAAACAAATTGAGATGTCAATCTATCATATTCTCCTTACTTTTCTTAAGGAGAATGGACTTCAAGTTTTTTGTTAGTAGCCTCATCTTGTCCATTGGCTTGAGGTTAATATAAAGAGGTCGAATGGTGAGATATTTTGAACTGAGCACATAGCTCACACACCTCATCATTTTTGAAAGGAATTACTAATGGTTTTGGATCAGTTTGACACAATAAAAAAAATCAACAAAAATCACTCTATTAAATTATTTAGAGATGATTACAAATATATAAGAAAAGAAAACTCCTACATATGAGGAGGTTCGTTAAACAAATCACCAAATATAATGAGTTGATCTAACAATTCATATCAATAAACTATCTACTAACAATATGAGATATATTTTTACAACAATGTATCTCAACAACTATATATCATAAAAAAATTAACAAAACTAACATCTACAATGTAAACATTAATATTAATTTCCTAACATTCCCCCCTTAATGTTTACATGGTAACAATAGAACTTTCACACTTCCTTTGTAGTCCTGTCACTCGTGCTTGCTCATGATCTTGGCACACACTCGTACTAAAGGTAGAAGAAGGAACACATCAACTTATTATCAACCATGCACTTTCAGGAACACATCTGACTGACGAGGAAGGGAACATGCTCAGGAATCATTTTCTTATCAACCAGTCACTCTAGGGAACACATCTGACCTAGCAGTTTGGGAACTCAATCAGGAACACATCTAAACAATCTTTAACATTTTTCTAGAGGATAACCACAAACCTAGGTATGAACAAGAACACATCTAACTGTTCAACCTCTTTAAGACTCATGATGCTGCATTTCATTGTGTTATTTTTCTTCACTATGTTATTGCATTGGGGGATAGGAATACTCACATACAAAAGTTAAAAATAACATACGACATCTGTTCTTATTTTATAATCCACAATGACAAGATAAAAACTGAAATCAAACACACTACACACTGAAATAAGGCAAACCACACCAAAGAAAAAACACATGCATGCCACCAAATCAATAAAGTGAGCACGTCATTAGTGATTGATGAGAGGTAATTAGTTTTCCTCAGCCTTCATTGCCTCCATCCTCTAGTAACATACTACAAGCTCACGATATTGAATTTGAGGCTCGATAGTTTCCACATTGGGTTTATTTTGTCTCCCCCTACAATGTGAAACAATTTATTTTTTAGACGTAGGGTAACACCAAAAAGTGTCACGTGAGGCAATTTTTTTATTTTCAAAATATTGACTATGACACAACTCTTGATGATAACTCAAAAATTTGAAAATAAAACTTTTGACTTCGACTCAAAATGAACTTTTGAGACCACAATAGAACTATAACAATACAATAACAAAAACCCTAAAAATACCTATTTGACATTGACAACAATGATAGACTTGGATTTTACTATGACAACTAGAAAGTAATAAATATTTTTATTTATTTTTGGTATTAAAAACAATGGGACATTACATTATATATAACACACGAAAATCCATTCCTAATGGATAAAATTTATCATAGTTGTGACACACTTTGGATCAAAAACACAATGATAATGACACAATAAAATATAAAACTAAAACACATGAGATCGACCTCAATGGCTTACTAGTAATGTGGAACTCAATCATGTTAAACTCAGCACATCTGACACCAATATGCAATATGGAATTCATACGACCTGACAATCACGAATGAAGCCCAGAATGGTGAGAAGAGAGTCATTTTAATAACTCGACATAAAATTTCTCAATACTACAAATCTTAGGTATGGAATGTGAATGATGTCATGTCCTTGGAGTGGGATCACCAACATGTCCAAGAGTGATACGATTCTTTTGATATAGTATAGATTTATGGAGGATTGGATTATTGTGTTGGAATATGAATGCAGATAAAAATAATAGACATATTGATATTCCTTCATATATAGACCTTCCACATGATTAAATCTATAGAAAGATAACAAAGACCAATGCCTATGAGGTGATAAATCTTCCAAATATTCCAAATGAATTTTGGTATTTTTCAAAGCACACCATGTGGAAAGATGCATACCTTCCAATACAAGTTGCAAATAATACACACGAACATTGGTAAACGTTCTTAATATCACCTAAACTCTACGAGTAATTGATTTGTCTATGGTAGCTGTTGACAAAAATAAGCTCTCACTTATTTTTGGTCAACTAACACCATTTTCCCCTTTTTGTTCTTTGATCTGAGTTTTTACATATTTTAAGCACATAAGGTTCCTTGAAAGCATTTCCATCATATAGGAAATTTCTTCCCCTTTCCAGAAATATAAATAAGTCCTTCTAACTCATATTTTGCAAATGACGGGCCTTGGAAGGATTTTTTGCAAAAAGCGGGCCAATAGGCATGGGGATAACTTTTCACCAAATGTAAAGTTACGGGGCAGTGGGAGAAATTTTGGAAATTTTGCACTTTTCACAAAACAGCACAATTTTCAAGTGTGATCCTACGAGCTCACAGAGTCTTTTGGCCAAATGAAAAGTCACGAGACCCTCGGAAGGATCCACATGTCCCAACGGCGCAACTCCAAAGGTCAAGCCCATGGGGCAGTCTCCAAATAAGTGTAGGCTCACCACGTAGTCGAGTACAAATGGGGAAGATATGGATGTTGAAGCCAATAAGTACAAAGCGAGTTGCGAAGGTGCCATGTGCCTCATCGGCACAATTCCAAGGGCGAGAATCCAAAGCGAGGACCCCAAACGAGTGCAGAGCATCCACATGTCCTAGGTCTTAAAAGGAGACAAAGTTAGTAGTTAAAAAGTATCAAGGTATAGGAATCCTCCACATGTCTCATCAATACAAATCCAAAAGGCATGGCCCAAAGAATAACCATGAACTAGCACCACCCCGCCACGTGGTGAGAGCCCAAAAGTAGAATTGGCCTGAATCAACTAGGTATAAAAAACCAGCAGATGGCACCATGCATCTCATTAGCAAAAATTCAAAGGTGCGGCCCAAAGAAGAGACTCAAATGAGTACCAACTCTCAATGTGTCTAAGGTTCAATAGAATTCAAATGGGTAGCGAGGCACTGAATCGGCTAAGTATAAAGGAACCAGGTGGAAGGTGCCACATGTCAACTTGACACAACTTCAAAGGTAAAATCTGGAGGGAAATTCCTAAGCAAGTGTTGATCCTCCATGTGTATTGGGTTAGAAATATGGCCCAGCCAAGAAAAGAGAATTAGCCAAAATAAAAAGAAAAAGAGTAAGGTGAGGCAGCGAAAGGAGCCACATGTCTCTTCGGTGGACTTTCAAAAGGTGAATCAAAGGCGGTCCCAAACATGCACCAACTCGCCACGTGCCTCATCCGTGTAACTTAAAAATTAAAATATGGGGCCAATTTTGAAATGAGGGTGAAGCCTCCATGTGTCGTGGGTCAATCATAGTGTATCCGCTAATAGAAAGGACTCGAGAAAGAATACGAGGAGAGGGAACCGAGGAGTCCACGGAAGCCGCCACATGTCGGTCAATGCAACTTCATGAGCGAGAGGAGGGGATGAATCTTAAAATGTGCAGGGTGGCCATGTGGGTCTTGCATGGATGGACTCTTTTAAATATTGTGAGCCCATGCCCTTGATCTTTAGAAAACCATATGTTTTGACTGAAATCTCATATTTGAGCGGGTAGGGACGTTTTGGAAAGCTCTCGGCATCATCTTCTCACATGCCTCTATTAATGTTTTGGCCTACCATTTTTGAGGTTATAAAGTCCCCCACCTACCACCATGATGAACAATGGGCCTCCTTCTTACCCGATGAAGGGACAATAATGGGGCATCAGTGTTTCAGCAAGACTCATCATTGTGGTAGGTGGATTTAATGCTCTTCCAAGGGTGGTTGGAGCAGGGTTTGAATTCTTCCCTCCTTTCTCTCTTATTCTTCCTATATATTGTAAAGGAGGGGCATTTTCTAAAAGGTTGGTCATTTTTTCTCTCCCCCTCTCTCTCTTTCTTCCTTAGGGTAGAATGTGGAGTCTAAGCCTCCTCTCATGGCTCTGTAATGACATTTTCTTGCCTCTTGCCATCGATGATGTACTATGTGACTTATGAAGCAATAAAATCTATTTTGTGATGCATCTTGTCCATCCTTTTCTTATTTTATTGTCTCTTATTTCCTCTCATCATTACAGGGTATACCATGCATACTTTGATGTCTATTGTAGGTTCTGGGAGCTGTGTTTAATGGGTTTTGAAGTGGTGTTTTGTGTGAATTCTATCTCTAGTCTGTGGTGCACCTTGTCCACCCTCTCCTTTCTCACCTCTCTCCACTTCAGGAAGTTGAATTTTTATCAGCCACTTCCTTTTTTGGTGTATCACCACTTTAGCGTAGGCTCTCTTTCACTTTCTCTCTCTCTGTGTCTCCTTGGAATGGTTAGATTAGGATAGATTATTTTTTCTGCACTAGAGTAGCTTATGGCAGGTAGTTTAGGAAGAAGGAACCAACCTTCTCTAGAGGTCCATCTCAAGTCTACAAGTCCCACAGCTTGAGAGATGGTCCCATGTTGTGCAATCACACCGGATGCCCCACTCAGATCTGAGGCCATTCGAGGGTGCTATGATTTTGCATCAACATTTTGGCATGCCCAGTTGGACACTAAGGTTAGATTTTCTCATCTTTCTAAGGTGTCTCATTTTCAAAAAAATCTTAAGGCACCGTGTGACCACACTCTGTTGTTTTGGGCATGGTGGGACACTTTGGGTTAGATTCTCTCATCTTTCCAAGGTGTCTCATTATCAAATAGAAAATATTAAGCCACCATGTGACCACACTGTGTTTTGGCACGCCCGGTGGGAGAGGTTCAAGCACCTTACCACTTCATTTCATCAAGGACATCGGTGACTCCATCTGGTCAACAACCCATTCTCTAAGTTGTATACTTTCCTTCCATCCATTTCCACCCATTCTTCTTTCCACATCTTTCATTTTCTTCCATTCCATGAATTTTTGCAATCATGACTTCATTCCCATCTTGGAATTCATAATTGCAGCAGCAAAGCAAGTGTGATCCACCTCAATGTATTTCTCAACTCCTCCAGATCAGCATTATGATCAGATCCAGAATAATCATGCTTACCCATATGAGTAGTGCCAAAACTAGTTTGGCTATGGAGCTTATCAAGAACAAGGGTATGCATATAATGATAACTACATGGAAAATGCTGATTTTCTAGAGAAGATTCAAGGGATGGAGGCACACATGGTACAATCAAGGGCCACAACTCAGATGAAAGCATTCAGAATTGGCTATAGGGCACCTTGTCCATGGGCCGGCCCTATGCCAAGACATTACAACCCTCAGGAGAAGGTTGAATTCATGATTGAAATGTTGCCTCAACTTACATAGTGGATTGAGGATATTGAGGCATATGAGCAAAGTGTGAGACAACCTTATCAATGGGTAAGTCAATCACTAGCTCCTTATGCTCCCTTTTCTCCATCCCAAACTTTATCATTTCACATGGTCAAGATTCAAGCCCCTCACTTACTTCCCCAAATGTTGTTTTCCTTATCCATCTCCTAGTCTTCCATCTCATCTCAATTCTTCTACCCTTTTCCCTTCCAAGTAGTCATCCCCTCCAAATAAACAAGAAGTTCCACTTCCCTCACCACCAAAAACAATTGCAAAGCTGGTTGAAACCCCATCCACTCCTCCTCTTGCCTTCCCAATTCCATGTGGGGAAGAGATTCCAAAGACCAGTCAAGGAGAACAACAAGAAGAGGAACCCAACAGAGAAGAAATGATAGAAAATATGAAGAGTTGGGATGCCAGATTTGGGTTTACAAAGATCCCCTTGATGGTTAAGCCAATAGAGGAGGTCAAGGTTGAAGAGCCAGTGGTGGTTGAGGCTAAGTTTGTAGTAGAAGAAGAACAAGAACAAGAAGGAGAAGATCAACAATCTATTTTCTCTGAATACAGTGTCCATAATGGCACTTTGTTTGAAGAGGATGTTGATCTAATCTAAGTTGCACAACCAGTTAAGGAGGAAGAACAACCATCTCCAAGTCCCATTAAAGAGGATCATATGCGAGAGATCAAATCGAGTTGAGGCCACTTAGTGAATAAAACATTATTGAATTTTTTTCTTTCATTTGAAGGGCCTGATTTGATTGATGAACCCATGATGGAGGAGGACCATATGGTTCTAGAAGCTTCAGTGTAAAGTAGGCCACATAAGAACCTTCATTTCTTCCTCCCACTTCATCCCCTTCAAGATCTGATGTTGAAGAAGATTTTTATCTTTCAAACTTCATGTTTGAGGATGAAGGGAACCATGGTGAGCAAATTCTGAGATCAAGAGGACATCATGAAGGAGGTTGAGCACATGTAGTAGGACAATAAGGAGGTATATTGTCTATCATACTTGGAAGATTTCTTTGATGGAGAGGAGCCTAAGGAGATAACATCATTTGATCCTCCATCATCCACCTCCCAAGCACATGAGCCTATTGCCATGAAGTAGATAATTCAAGTACAACAACTTGCACTTCATAACAACCCTCTGGAACCAAGGTTGGAAGATATGAATCTTCCATGTTCTTCACAGGAGAAAGAAGGGAAATAGCAAGAAGATTTCATCATCTCTTCCACACCATCCACCCGGAAGGTTCACAAGAATAATCCATTCTTCGATTTGAAATTAAGGACCATGAGCACATCCATTGGATCGGACCATGCGCCCTAATCAGGTACTTGGCTTCATTGGAGCCAAGGGAGAAGTAAAAACTAGTCATGCCCACTTCAGAGCATGAGGATGAGTATCAAAGTGTGAAGGGTCACCATCAACACCTCTAGGAGTCCAATAACAATAAGCTTGAGGAGGTATTTTTGATTGATGTTGATATCTTGATGATATGGGTGGAGGATCGGCTTATAGTAATTTTTCACTCATACAAGCGGCCATGTCCAATGTCAAATAATTTGCATGGCTTCCCTTTTGAGAAAGGAAGCTACATCTCCCTACCGATTCTGACTGGATTTGTTTGAGTCCCCTTTTCTCTGGTTAGCGTAGAGTAGGTAGATTTTGTTTTCAATAGAAGAATTTCTTGTGCACACTCTTCATATCCCACTTGGGGTGTGTATGATTTCTATTTTTGTACATAGTGTGTTGTGAGTTTTTTTGCTCATGCACAATAAATTTGAAGTAGCATTTGGTGAGGTCAGCTCTAGTTCTAGTAGTTTCTAAGTGGCTCAGGGATTAGATTTTCAAAGTTCAAATCAGATTTTTGTTTACGAGGTAGACTCCATGCCTAATGGATGCTTCAAGGTAACAGATCATTTCACCTAGCGAGGCAGGTGATCCCCATGAGTCACCAAATTGTTGACCAAAATAAGCTCACATTTATTTTTGGTCAACTAACACCATTTTCCCCTTTTTGTTATTTAATCTAAATTTTTACATATTTTAAGCATTTAAGGTCATCTGAAAGAATTTCCATCGAGATAGGAAATTTCTTCCCTTTCTAGAAATATAAAAAAGTCTTAACTCGTCATATTTTGTAAATGGCGGGCCTTGGAAGGATTTTTTTCCTAAAGAGGGCCAGCGGGAGACATTTTGGAACTTTAGCACTTTTTGTAAAATGGCACAGTTTTCAAGTATGGGCCCATAAGCCCACATAGTATTTTCACCAAATGAAAATTCACAAACCCCTCAAAACGACCCACGTGTCCCAATGGCGCAACTTCAAAGGTCAAGCCCAAGGGAAATCTCCAAAACAAGTGTGGGTTCACCATGTGGTTAGAGTCTAAATGGGGAGAGATGGCTGTTGAATTGACTAATTATAGATCTGAGTCGCAAAGGTTCCACATGCCTCATTGGTGAAATTCCAAGGAAGAATCCAAAGTGGGGACCCCAAACTAGTGCAGAGCCTCCATGTGTCTCGGGTTTGAAAAATAGACAGAGTCAATAGTTAAAAAGTCTTAGGGAAGTAGAATCCTCCACATGTCTCATTGATGGAACTCCAAAAGGCACGGCCCAAAGAAGGACCCTGAACTAGCACCAACCTAGCATGTGGTCGAGCTTGAAAGTTGAAGCTGGCCCGAATCGACTAAGTATAAAAAACTAGTGGATGGCACCACATGTTTCATCGGCGGAAATTCAAAGGTGCGGCCCAAATTGGAGACTCAAATGAGTGCCAACTCTCCACATGTCAAGGGTCAATAGAAGTCAAATGGAAAATAGGTCTGAATCGGTTAAGTATAAAAGAACCGGTGGAAGGTGCCATGTGTCAACTCGGCATAACTTTAAAGGTAAAATCTAGAGGGATAGTCCCAAGAAAGCACCAAGCCTACACATGTCTTGGGTCAGACATATGGCCCCACCAAGTAAAAGGGACTTAGCCAAAACACAAAGAAATAGAGTAAGGCAAGGTAGAAGAAGGAGCCACGTGTCTCTCTAGTGCACTTTCAAGAGGTGAATCCAAAGGTGGTCCCCAAACATGTGCTAGCTCACCATGTACCTCATCTACGCAACTTTAAAAGAAATTTTTGGGGGTAGTTTCCTAATGAACACGAATCCTCCACATGTCTAGGTTAGGCATAGTGTCTCTGCCAATAAAAAGGACTCGGGGAAAATATAGAGGGAACTAAGGAGTCCGCATGAAGCTACCACGTGTCGGTCCGATGCAACTTCATGAGTGAGAGGAGGGGGCCAAATCTTGAAATGCGTGGGGCTGCCATGTGGGTCTTTCATGGATGGACTCTTTTAAATATTGTGAGACCATGCCATAATCTTCAGACAACCATATATTTCGACTAGAAGCTCAAATTTGGGTAGGGAAGGACGTTTTGGAAAGCTCTCGGCGCCGACTTCTCACCTACCTCCATTAATGTTTCAACCCACCATTTTTGAGGCTGCCAAGTCCCCACCTACTATCATGATGAATAATGGGCCTCCTTCTTTCCCGGTAAATGATATGAAAAGGGCATGGGTGTTGCAATGAGATTCATCATTGTGGTAGGTGGATTCAATGCTCTTCCAGGGGTGGTTAGAGCAGGGTTCAAATTCTTCCCTCCTTTCTCTCTTATTCTTCCTTTATATTGTAAAGGAGGGGCATTCTCTAAAAGGTTGGTCATTTTTCTCTCCTTCCCCCCTCTCTTTCTTCCTTATCATACAATGAATGATTCTAAGCCTCCTCTCATGGCTCTATAATGGCATTTTATTGCCTCTTTTCGCACTCGATGATGTATTGTGTGACTTATGGAGTAATAAAATATTTTTGTGATGCATCTTGTCCATCATTTGCTTATTTTATTGTCTCTTCTTGCATCTCATCATTACAGGGTATACCGTGCATACTCTTATGTCTATTGTAGGTTTGGAAGCATGTTTTTAATGGGTTTTGAAGTGGTGTTTTGTGTGAATTCTATTTTTGGTTTGTGGTGCACCTTGTCCACCCTCTTCTTTGCTCACCTCTCTCCACTTCAGGTAGTTGAATTTTTTATCAACCACTTCCTTTTCTGGTGTATCACCACTTTAGTGTAGGATCTCTTTCACTTTCTCTCTCTCTGTGTCTCCTTGGAATGGTTAGATTAGGATAGATTATTTTTCCTACATTGGAGGAGTTTGTGGTAGGTATTTTAGGAAGAAGGAACCAACCTTCTCTAGAGGTCCATCTCAAGTCCACAAGTCCACTGGCTTGAGAGATGGTCCCATTTTGTGCAATCACACTAGATGCCCCACTCAGATCAAGGCCATTTGGGGGTGTCTTTGTGATTTTACATCAACATTAGCGTGGGAATCTCTTTCAATGTTTTCCCACCAAAGATGTTGGATTGTTGGATCTCTAGAGGTAAGAGCTGGAGTATATCTTCTAAATCATGGATACTCACCCAAATTGGACCGTTGAAACCACATGCATGCAAAACACTCTATTTATTTATTTATTTCGAGCTATCCAATGTAAAAAATCATGATGAAAGGGAATGGAATCTACGATGTGATAATAAGAAAACTTAAATGCAATATTCAATGTTCAATGTAATGAAAATTTGATGCAGATTACAATTCTCTTTTTTACATATCTACACCACAACATTTGCACACAAGTATATAAATAATATTTTCACACGGCCAAAAAAATCTAATGGAATCTAATAAAACACAATGCTTATTCACTTAGAAATCACAAACCGGGGTTCCAACTAACAAAGAGGAAAATCGATTATATGGGGCATTGATAAAGAACATGGCTGCCCTCGTAAACAAATCACTTTTCCATAACAAAACTTTGACTCGATTCCTACTCAAATGGAACCACTCGATACCGAATAATGGTTTTGCTCGGTTTGACACAACAAAATAATCAATAAAACTCACTTTATTAAATTATTTAGAGACGGTTACAAATATATATGAAAAGACAACTCTCTACAAATGAGGAGTTTCTAAACAAATCACCAAATATAATGAGTTGATCTAACAACTCATATCAATAAACTATCTGCTAACAATATGAGATATATTGTTATAACAATATATCTCAAAAACTATATATCATAAAATAATTAACAAAACTAACATCTATAATGTAAACATTAATTTTAATTTCCTAACATTTCCATTATCTAAAATGACTTGTGGAACACCATACCTACAAATAATATAATTCAAGATAAATTTGGATATGACAGATCTAAGTACCGTAGACGGAGGCATGGCGTCAACCCATTTCGCAAAATACTTTGTGGCCATGATTATGAAATTATGGCCATCTAATGATGCGGTGGAGAATTTCCTATCAAATCATAACCCTATGTACAAAAGGGCAAGGGTGTCACTATAGGTTGTAAATACTAAGTTAGGATGTGTATGACATGTGATAATTCTAGGAATTTTAAATTTATGCACATATTCCATAGTTTCATGCTCTAACGCGGGCGAAGTAACCTATCCAATGAATCTTACGAGAAATTGAATTCCCTCTAAAGTGGCCACCACAAACTCCACTATGAGCTTTAAAAATAATTTTCTCTTCTTCTTCATCATCAACTCATCTAAGTCAAATACCATCAAAATCTCTTTGATATAGAACTTTTTACAATCACGTACTTGGAAGTTATCACGAAGTTGTCTCCTTTATTGTGAGTTAACACCTTCAAGATATGTCGATCTATAATATGGTTTATTATATCCAGTACCAAGTTCATTAAGAAATGGGGATTTTTGTCTATGTAACATATACATTCATCCAAAAATCTCAATTTAATTATCTTTCCATAATCTATAGGGTTTATGACTAACCAACCAGCAATTATTTTTGCTTTAACTAACTTTTTGTTGATGAAGGTAACCCATTAGAGTTATAAATCTACCAACCTTTTTGGATAAGGAAACATGAGTTAAGAATGTTTGAAATTGATTATATATAATCATTACTCTTGTTTCTTGGTTAATCGTGTAATGGTTCAACCTCTTTGTTGTAAATACAATATCCAAACAATATTTTTCCACTTGAGAATACCAATCTTTATAGTCAAAGAGTGTACGGCTAATCAAATATTTAACATGCTCATGACCATAATCATCATCTTGTGCTTAAATGCATGTTATTGAAATGTATGTGCCTCTAGAATACAAGATTAGAGAACAACCAAATTTTGGTGGCATACAAGTTGGTAATTACATGAAGAAGTACTTGACTAACTCAAAAGTGTTGTGACATTCCTTTGTCCATATCTTGCAACATGTATTCTTCAACAAGCCGTTAATGGGATGGGCATCATATTTTATATCAAGAACAAACCTATGGATTTCCCCAAGATTTCCTAAGAAATACCTAATACTATATTCTATTGGTGGAGTCATTTCATGAATTTCTCGAATCTTTGTAGGGTCTACATCAATCCCTCAAGATGAAATAATATAACCTAATATCTTACCTCCTCTAACTCTAAAGACACACTTCTCTGGGTTAAAGGTAACACCATACTCGATTAAACATGAAAATATGATTTGAATAACCTCGGGATGGTCACCCCTTTTTATCCTTTACTAGGAGGTCATCAATATATTTTTCCACAATATTATGAATAATATCATGGAATATATAGGTCATGGCTTATTTATATGTAGTGTCAGCATTCTTCAATCCAAAAGGTATGTCCACAAAGAAAAAGGTTCCCTAGAGGGTGGGGAAAGTGATTTTGGTTTGATCTTCTTCATAGATTCTTATCTGATTATATCTATAAAAATTTTCCATGAGGGATAACAACTCATAACCGGTCATTGCATCAATGATGATATCAATGTACTATAGCGGGAAATCATATTTAGGATAATATTTTTTTGTATCCTAGAAATCAATGCATATCCTTATCTTCTCGTTCTTATTAAGGACCAGGATGATATTAAAAACCACACACGTAGTCTACTAGTTTTACAAAACCTTCTTTTAAAAGCTTCATTAGTTTTTATTTTACCATTAAAGTAGCTTTGGGCTTCATTGGTCTCATATTTTGTTTCATGGGTTTAACATCATGCTTACAACAGATTATGGAGTACGATGTCGGGAGAAACTCCTATCATTTCTTTGTAACTTAATGTAAAATATCTAGAATGTTCCTTGAGCACTTTAATGTGTTCTTCTATCTCTTCCACCAATAATGAAGAACCAAGCTCATAAGAGCTCTTCCTCTATTTTGGTATTGATATTGATTTTACCTTATATCAAAGAGACATTTCCTTCATCAAAATCGGTAGGAGCTAGAGGTAGTGCCTAATATTCTTCCTAAAATTTGTAGATCACTAAATCTTGTGGTGAGGAAGGACACATTTTTCCTCCAAAATATGAAGAAGGGTGGGGAACAAGGGAAAAACCATTCTCGTGGTGTGCAAGATGAAGGTCAATGTATGCATGAAGAAATCCTAGGATCACATCATCATTCTCAACAAATTATAATGTAACAGCTCATTATCATTCTCTACACATGCTAATACCACATTGTTTGGCATCTTACAAATTTAAGGTTTGGCCTGAATTGAAGAGACAGTAAAATTTGTTTCTTTCAAATCTTCACTAGGAAAGAAATGAGAATAAGAAGATTTCATATAATCAACAAGGTTGTTTTGTTCTTTGGGAAATTATTCTATAGAGATAAAATCAAAGTCTTTACATAGTTCATGCACAACAGATTTATATAGCTGGAGATTCTCCACTCTAGTCTAGTAAACCTTAGAGACCTGATTTGTTATACGTTATGATTCCCCTAGAAATATAACACTCTTTACCCACATTCTCTTGTCTACAATGATACCAAGAAGAAAATCATCATACTCCGATCCATTGTTGGTACACTCAAAGTTTATTTTAAATTTAAAAGGTGCGACTCTAACTTCGGATAAGTCAAAATCACCCCATCCCCTACGTCGTAACATTATTTATATCCATCATAATGGACCATCCAATAGTCAAAAATAAAAATTGACTCTTCATTGTTCTTAGGATTTTCTTGAAGACTTCAAAACCTATAACTCTTTGAAACCATCTATTGGGATAGAAGCTGGTCCTAGATCATTTCCAATTCATAGAGAGTCAAATGGGAGAATAATTAGAAATTAAGTTTCCAAGATATTTACTATTTACTATGTTTTCTTCATTGACATAGTTTATTCCATATCATTCTTACCCTCACTCTTGTATGCTCCTTCGATTGATTTACATTTATCAACTTTGGTTATCATAACTAGTTTCTTAGTGGAGGCTAATTATTTGGAAGGAGGTTGTTGATATGAGGAAATACAAATTAAGTATGGAATCACTAAAGGATTAGGAGCGCTTGAGACACGAGGTGCATAGGAGCAAGTAGAGATATGGTAAAAGGGCACGACCAAAATAGTTTGAAATCAAGATTTAGTTATTTTGTAGTGTTTCACCGAATATGTTGTGCGATAAAATAGATAAGGTAACGGTCAAGGAGGAATACCTATGATTATGTTGGTTGAAGGTTGAATGCATGCGTTACTAAATTTATCCAAGATGATCATGGAGAAATCCTTTTTTCTTGGGAAGGACTACTTGTAGATACAAAGCAAGACCACCAAATGATATTAAATAACAAGAGTTAGAGGACTGCCTAGCAAGGCTAGATCCGAGAAGTGTGATGCTTCCTCGAATGGTTGTCAATCCTCTATTTTTATCAAATCAATGAAAGTAAATATGAGAAATAAAGGTCCTATTGCTAACACTTTGATTTAGGTATCTCAAAATGTTATCAACAAACTAGATTAAGAAAAGTATTAAAATATAAACTAATCTAGCATCAGGAAAGGTATGTTTCTAGTTGGGACATGTCACAGGGGTGTTAGGTAAGGTCTAGGTTGAGTTTAGGTGATGTTAGAGGAAATTTGGTGAAGGTTAGTAGAAAACACAGTGATCGATATCCGTTTGGTGACTAATGCCGATAGAGAGAGGGAGACTAATGATAACTAAGGTGACCAACATCGGTAGGGGAAATTTGTTGTCAAATTATGAAACAGAAGCTTTTAGGTTCTTTGTGATTGTACAGAGAGTGAGGTTAGTATGGTTTGGGTTGTAATATGGCTGAGAATAATTAGGGATACTAAGAAGGAGGTTTAGAATGGTGAAAAGGATTGGGATGGTCAAATAGGGGTTGATGGGAGGAAGGTGATGTATAGGAAACGGAGAAAATAAACAACTAAAAGAAACCAAATATCTACAAAGGGAATAAGAAAAATGATTAGGATCACAATACTTACTTTATGTCTTGTAGATATTGGGATTGAGGATGATTAATGGTTGATCAGAGAAGAAGTTCTTGAGCCAAATTCCATATAAATATGGATTTTCTATGTCCATGTTTATTCCAACACTCTGGAAGGGAAAACAGGTGCTTGTCTTGCATTGTGGTTGTGTGTGTTTGTTGTATGGATGCAGGAGGGCTTGTAGATTTGTGCTTTAATGAAATAAGGATCTAATAACTGAATGACCAACATGTGTAAAGAGTTTTGAAAGTGTATATAAGGTAACCGATGGTGGTTAGGTGACCGGCGTTGGTTGAGAGATAAGCCGCCGTTGGTTAAGCCGGGAAATTCTAGGTTTACCAAAACTAGGAAGATCTTTACTATTTTTGGCATGATTTTTATTGATTCCTATTAGAGAAGTGGATTTCATGTGAGATAAGGTAGGAAGGTCATAGAAGAAGTTGTAATTAGGTTTAGGAAGAAGTCTTGGTTAGTTATGTTAAGTGGTGACTCGGCACTTGGGAGTGATGACTTAGTCTTGAGAGTGATGGCATGGTCATTGTGAGTTAAATGCCCTAGAATGGGTCAAGGGTGAGGTGTAATGATGAGGTGGAGGTGTAAGGGTGGAATTAAATTAATTAAATTAATTAATAATGTGAGGATGAATATTAGTATAGGATGAAGGGGCCATGATTAATTAAATATATTACATTAATCGATTAAAGGGACCAAGGAGAGTGTGAACAAAATTTGATTTCTACATTTTCCCATTTTTTTCATATAGCTTTTATTGACAAACGATGTTGAAAAAAAAAGGGATTTAATGTCCTAGGTATAAGCAAAGGTTAGGTTTCCCGAGTAGGGATGAAGGTGATCCCCCTCAAGCTACAAACCGATGAGGTTGGAAAAGTAGTCGAGGAGTGGTTTGATAAATAGGTGATTGATGAAAGTGAGGATTAGTAGGTAAGGGTATGGTCATTTTTGGTAATGGGTAATGGTCATATTGGGTAGCGGGTAGTGGAAATCGAACGCATCCACATGTATAGATTGTGATACGGTACTAAGTGGAAGAGCTTGCAAACTCTAGATTGTCAAAAGGACGATAGGTTTATCCAAATGAGGTTGAAGTTATTTAGGTATCCAAGGTATAGGATATGTTCATGAATAAAAATGAGCTCCGATGTAGGATTGGTTACTAGGTTTTATTCCATAGCACCAAAGGTATGGTCGGGATAAACATCACGTCATTAGGAAAGGTAAGGTCACTAGGCTAAACAACATGGGTAACAACATCACAAGGTATAACAAGTACACAAAATCAAATGTCACAAAAGGTGATTCAGTCGGGGTATGTATGTGAGGACATAGGTAAGTATGAGATATATGTAAATAACATGTCCTGAAACACAATTAAGGAAATGTACTTGGTAATGTAGGCTTATGGGTAGGGTATAAAAGGTGTTGGTAAGGTAAAAATTTGTTGGAGCAATAATGTTTTTAGGAAAAATGGGCATAGGGTAGGTAAAATGGTTATTTAGGGTGACCAATTCTGGTTATAGTGAAACCGACATCGATTAACTAGGGCTCAATATGACCGACATCAATCATGTCGATTTGGGGTTTAAAAAGTAAAAAATCCACTTTTTACGGATTCATTTTAACCTTTCCACTTTTAGAAAATGACAGAGGAGAAGTTGAGGAGTGGAAAATGATAGTACGAGACATCTAGCTGAGTTAGCGAGCCACATAGTGGGTGATTGGCATTCGATTGGCGGGTCCATGAGATTAGATTGGTTCGATTGGTTGTGAGGTGAGGAGTTGATTTTGGCATGGTAGAGGCGGGAGAGGGAGTGGTTGGACCACCGGCATAAGTGATCAGACATGCCATCACAAAGATGGCACTAAGATGAGGTAGGATTCAATCTAAATCCTTTATTTGATTGAAAGAGAGTTTTTTGAAATCATTTTGTGTAAAATTTGGGTGTAATGTTAATTTGTGAAATCGTGGTTAAAAATGAATGAAATGAGGGAGGGGAAGGTCCAATGTAGCTTAAATAGGGTTGGTAATGAAGCTAGGATAGGTTTGGGTGGGTGGGAGTAGGTATTTAGGTTGTTTTTGTGAATTTGTTGATAATGGGGATGGGGTTGTGATTTTTGGCTGAAATAGATACGATGCCGGTCATGGGTTGGCTAACGTTAAGTTAGAATAGCATTGACCAAGGTTTAGGTGACCAATTCTAGTCAAATAGGACTGATGAAAGTCAAGGAAACCAAATTCGGTCACGATTAAGAGTAAATAAGTGAAAGAAGGGCTAGGTAGGAAATTAAAATAGGCAAGGAAGGGGTAGGTGAAGATTTATGTAGAGGGAAAAGGGTAAAATGTTATTTTGGTGATGTGGGATAGGTAAGTAGGTGAGATGAACTAAGTTAGTGGGTAATGATGATAAGGGATAATAGGTTTGTAGGTGAATTAGGTAAAGGGGTAGGCATGATTGATGTGGTTGGGTATTGTGTGGTGGGTAATAGGTGATTTGAGGTGGTCAAGTCTTGACAAGGTCGTGTTGGATGATGCAGGTGAGAGATCAAATTAAAATGAGGAACATAGTACTACCCCTACTAGTAAAAATATGGCCAGCAGTGTGACCACAGAGGAGTGGGAGCACATGACCAATGTTGGACTTAGTGTGATCTGATGCTATATAGGCGTATAGCCTAGGATCATAGCTTGATGGTTGCTCTCATCGATAGATGGGACTCCACAACCAATACCTTTCACTTACCGATGGGTGAGATGACCATCACCTTGGAGGATGTTTATAGGATCCCGTGACTTCTTTTTGTTGGGAACCGGTATATTCCATTTCATCGAGAGGCATTGGTGGAGCTGATAGTGGCGTGTATTTGGTGAGGCGATGGGCGAGCTAAGGTATCACAATGTGAGTCTCACTTATGGAGATATGTATGCAGCCTATCCGTAGGAGACTAGGCTATCGGTGTTGATGATGGTGGTGGTGGGATGTTTTCTCTTCCAAATTCTAACGGTGGGAGCTTTTCATCAGCACTAATGGGGTTGTTACATGATATGATCAAGGAGTGAATATGTTTCACGTGGGCATGATTTCCTAGTTCAGCTATATAGGGAGCTATGGGCCTATGGGAGATTGAGGAGATTTGGTATGTGTTGTACCTATTTATTACACTACTGGGCATACAAGCACATCATGTGTGTGCACCCAGTTGGTTTACCACAACATGATTGTTTTAGGGGTGGCTTGTTCATAGTTAGTTTCAGACGATGGTTACCATTCGGTGGACAACCAAGGGTGGCGAGGGAAAAATATGATGTGTTATACTACATGTAGTGATTAGAGGGACTTCGGTAGTTGATATCACGTGGAGGAAATATTTTTACTATCCATCATATAAAGGTGTGTTTGAGGAGTTAGAGGAGCTTCAACTACTAAGATGGATACAAAGGTAGTGGGCGGGGAGCATGAGATGATACCCGTGGATAGTTCGAGATGGAAGTTTGGATTACGGCGAGGATGTGCCCAAATTTTTTCCACAGTACCATAGAGATGACATGGAGAGACCCATTTCTTCACCATGTTTGAGTTTTCCAACAAGGCAGGAGGAGAAGGTACGAGATAAATGGATTAATGATGTAGGAGTTACTAATTGATACAAGAAGTGGTGGGTATCATAGCTACGAGAAGCACCACGAGGCCGGTGTAACCTAATTTAGCTACTATCATAGTGCGAGAGAGATACATTACAGGTCAAGTGGCCACCCTACGATCACAAATTACATGTTTATATGGATAGTGCGGGGTCAAAGACACAAGTGACCACCTTGCATGCACAGTGGTGGCCCTACAGACTAGGTAGCACAGAACATGTTCAGCACAAGGAGGAGATAGGTATGGAGGGAAAGTAGCTACCCTACAAGTATAGGTAACAAGATTATAGGGCTAGTTGAACATGGAGCAGGCACAAGTTATGGCCTTATATTCCTAGGTAGCTGCAGTACCAGTACCGCCGCATGCATAGGAATAGGGTCAAATGGTACGGGAACCTACACTAAGACAAGGGACACTTTTGGTCAAGAAAAATTCACAAGGAGAAGTCAAGCCAATGGCACCACCCTAGACTATGTTGATGGTGAGGTTTAGGGATTCCCTAAAAGAGGATCACTATTATCAGTTCATCTAGCCACGAGAGGTATTGATGTGCACTCATATGCTGATTACCGAGCCTAATAGGAAGCTAGTGAGTGGGTGAGATCCATGACTCATAGTTCTGGTAGCACATGGGGTCATCGACCCCAAAGATAGGGCCATAGTGAGGTTATGAGTTCTTAAATCTGGGCCCTGAGAGAGGGCCAAGAAGAGGAGATAGGTGAGACTAGACAAGAGGGTATCAGGTGGGGTGATGATTTATATCCATATGTTATAGTGTGTGATTTTGATATATATATATATTACGGCTTGTGTGCCAAAGACGTGAGATTGTACATGAGAGTTTTTGAGATACTAATATTTATTATATATCTGTGTATATGTGTATTGATACATAGACTCTCCCATTTATATAGTTAATGATGTTGACTGGATGGATGATGTATTCATTTTTAATTTCCATTTTTATTGTGTAAAATGGAAACTAGTTGAACTAGGTATGATTGATTCAATGTCATGTAGGCATGATGGAGTCAGGTATAGACATGGTGGAGTAAGGTATAGGCATGATGGATTCAAGGTCATTTAGGCATGATGGGGTCTAGGTGATTTAGGAAGTCGAGGTCATGTAGGCATGATAGAGTCAGGTATAGGAAGTTGAGGTCATGTAGGCATGATGGAGTCAGGTATAGGCATGGTGGAGTCTAGGTGATTTAGGCATGATTTGGTCATGGTTTTGCGTTTGATTTAATTTCCAAGTTATTGTTATTATGGAAAATAAATGATGATGTATATGTATGTTGTGGTGTAAATTTGAGGGGGGGAAGAGGAGATTGATGAGACTAGACAAGAGGGTATCGGGTGGGGTGATGATCTATATCCATATGTTATAGTGTGTGATTTTTGATATATATATTGGCTTGTGTGCCAAAGACGTGAGATTGTACATGAGATTTTTTAAGATACTAATATTTATTATATATCTGTGTATATGTGTATTGATACACAGAATCTCCCATTTATATAGTTGATGATGTTGACTGGATGGATGATGTATTCATTTTTAATTTCCATTGTTATTGTGTAAAATGGAAATTAGTTGAACTAGGTATGATTGATTCAATGTCATGTAGGCATGATGGAGTCAGGTATATACATGGTGGAGTAAGGTATAGGCACAATGGATTCAAGGTCATTTAGGCATGATGGGGTCTAGGTGATTTAGGAAGTCAAGGTCATGTAGGCATGATAGAGTTAGGCATAGGAAGTTGAGGTCATGTAGGCATGATGGAGTCAGGTATAGGCATGGTTGAGTTTAGGTTATTTAGGCATGATTTGGTCATAGTTTTGAGTTTTATTTAATTTCTAAGTTATTATTATTATGAAAAATAAATGATGATGTATATGTATGTTGTGGTGTAAATGTCCAAATATTTGATATCATGGAAATGTGAAATGATTGATGTATGATATGGTGATGTTATAAAATTATAGGTATCTTTATTCTTATGATTTTTTAATTTCCTAATTTTGTGTAAAATGGAAACCAACTAAGGTATAATTTAAATATAAAAGGGGGAAATTGGTTAGGGGAAAGAGTGGTTGAGCTAACCTCACGAGGCCCCCATGCCCTTAGAGTGCTACCTACATAGTCCCGATGAAAATGGGTCTCAATCCGATGTAGTTCTCCCATAAGCTAGGGAATAATATGATGAGGTAGAGGAATGGGTCAATAGGTTTTGGGCATGATTAAGTCCATGTCATTTAGGCATGGTTTAGTCTAGATCATTTCAAGCATGGTTGATTTTAGGTTGAATAGGCATGGTTGAGTTGAGGTCATTTCAGGCATGGTTGAGTCTAGGTCATTTCAGGAATGGTTGAGTTTAGGTTGAATAGGTATGGTTGAGTTGAGGTAATTTCATGCATGGTTGAGTCTAGGTCATTTCAGGCATGGTTAAGTCTAGGTCATGTCAGGCATGGTTGAGTTTAGATTGAATAGGTATGGTTGAGTTTAGGTCATTTAGGCATGGTTGAGTTTAGGTCGAATAGGCATGGGTGAATTTAGTTCGAATATGCATCAGAGAATTTAATTTGAATAGGCATGGGTGATTTTAGGTTGAATAGGCATGGGTGAATTTAAGTCGAATAGGCATGGGTGAATTTAAGTCAAATAGGTGGGGTGATTTTAGGTTGAATAGGCATGGGTGAATTTAAGTCGGATAAGCATGGGTGATTTTGGTGAAAGATGAATTCTTAAATTTAGGTATCGATGGTCTGGTCCTGTATAAGAGAATTAATAAGTAAGAAAAGAGGTGAATGGTAAGAGGAGACAAAAAAGATGCCTAATTGATAAGAACCATTACAATTCTATCATACCAAAGATGGCGTATGAACATAAAACCCTAAAGGCATTACATGATTGACTGTTCTAAGGGTGAAGAAGGTCACATGATCATGAAATGTCACATTTACAGCACATCCCTTGAGTAGGTAGAAAATTAGAAAGGAAAGGCGGTGAGGTGAAAGAAGTTGGTTTAGCGTAACCTAGTGTGAGACAACATGCCTCTTTGGCAAGAGACCCAAGATCAAAATAGGCAATTCCATGACGAAAAAGTCATCTTTTCCTTTTTCTTTTTTTTATAGACTGATCGATGCAAGAAGTCTATGTGGGATTAGTAGAGTATCTTATTTAGGTCTTCGTGAAGTGATCAATGCGGGAATCTTCAGAATATTTTTATTTATTTATTTTTATAGGAATAGTATTCTTTTTATTATCGACTATGTATAGTATGGATAGCTTTGTATAGCTTCCTTTGAGGGAGAAGTCTATTTATAGCATCCAGATAGAAAGATTAGATGTCCTTTTTCAGGGAGTCATCTTTTTACAAGAAGTTTGACTCAATGAATTTTGAATTTGAAAATCTCGTATATTGATTTTGAATTGTTTTTGGAATTTTATGTCATGGACAAGACTATAAAGAAGTATAGGATTCTTTTATGAAGACAAAATCATATCACACAAAGGTTAGGTATGAAAGAGAGGTTTTAAATGATGAACGACCATGGGATTCCATCTTGAAAAGGAATAAAAGTATCCATGAGTAGATTCGTGGTATTCATATTGAAGATAATTCTGAAATGTGATGGGTAACCACATGATTCTTATTTTAGTCGTTGATCCTTAAAATAGGTAAGTGGAAGGTGGATGTTTCTCAAGGGACAAGAGTTTAATAGACAGAAGATGATACAATAATTGATTCAAAAATAGAATGGTTGAAGATGCAAGGCATTGAGGGGCTTAGGTTTGGGTTTACCTTCGAGTGAAGATAAATGATAAGAACTTGATCCATATGCATGAGTGTGATATAGGGTCCAAGCCAATTAAGAGTTAACTTTCCCGTTTACTTTCTCTCGATCTGTTTCATGTTGATTTTCCTTTAGGATAAGGTCACCAACCTAGAATGTTTTGGTAGAAGGAAAGGTAGGATGTAAAAGGTATGGTTTTAGTGAAACATTCAATAAAAGAAGGGGAAGTGACAAGTCCCCCATGGGTATAGGGAAGAATGAGATGGTGATAGGTGAGGTTGGGTAAGATTGGGCAAGGGTGAGTAAATTTGGGTAAGGTAGATGGGGCAAGGTTGGGTAAAGTTGGGAAAGGTAGGATAAGGTAAATGAAGAAGGTTTGGTTTGGAAGGGAGGTATAATAGAAGAAAAGGGAGTGTCGAGTCCCCCATAGGATAAGGAAGAATAAGGTGATGATAGATATCATTATGCAATATTGGGCAAGGTTGAGTGTGATGAGGCAGGTGGTGGGTAGATTAGGTAAGGTAGATTGGTTGAGATAGATTGGGAAAATTGGGCAAGGTTTATTGGGCAAGGTTAGTGATGAGGCCAGTATATGTTTGATTAATGTATAATATATGATCTCATCATACTCTCCTTTTGATTAAGTTTGATTGCATTGTGTGACTTTTAGTTGATCTGATATGAGTTAGGATGTAACTATCTGTCTTTTGATTGATTGTGATCCTAATGTTAAAAATCTGAAATTCCTAACATAGTGTGTGTTTAAATTCAGTTTTGTAATAAAGCAGGTCTAATCAGTCAAGGAAATGAAGCGGTGGTGTTTAGTATGTTTTTTATAGCATTTGATCCTACATAGCTTAGTTCTAGAACTTCCAAGCTAGTTCGGAACTCCATCACACAATCATCATTTAGTTCGAAACTTTTGGACTTAGTTCTGAACTCCAAAATTTAGTTCCAAAATTTTTAGACTTAGTTCCATAACTCTTGGTGACAGTTTTGGAACCGATGGGAGTTATCTATTTTAAACCACATCCAAAAATTTTACATCTACAATCATGAAGGATGAGAAGATTTATGAATGTAGATCTAGGAAGAGTTATCCTACAGCTGTCTGATCAACCGCCATCCGACTCAACATCTATTCTGGGCATGATTCAATTTCATCAGAATCATTAAGACAACTAGGATTGTAAAATGTATATAAATGCAGACCTACATTAGATAGAAATAGTAAGAGATTAGATATATAGAACAGAGAAGAGAAATAGATTAAGTATCTAGATCTAGTATGTTTTGTAATACTGAATGTTTTCATCAATAAAATAGCCATTCTGATTTGAGAGAATTTTGAGTTGTTAAAATCTTGATTCAAGGAGGAGAAAGGGCCCACTCCCCAAGGACCAGGATATTCATTTATTTGGTATTTATATTTCTTCAGCAAGTAGCTTAGATCTGTTAATTTTGTATTGCTTTAGTTCTTTCAGTTAAATTCTATTGCATACTTGTGCTGCAGGTGTTTAGATAAATCTTTATATTTCTTGCAATTGTTTTCAAGAATTTTAATCTGAGTGTTTACTTTCAAAAGCAAGTGTGTTTATTTTCCAATAGCAAGTGTGTTTCCTTTTTGCATGGTGTGTTTCCTTTCAACAAGCTTTCAATGTGTTTTATTTTTAGCAAGTTTTCATAGTTTGATTTGAATAAGGTTTTACCAAGAAGTCCTTAAGACATTAAAGAGATCCCCCATAAAATATAAAAATAGTTACAGTCAACTACTAGATTAGTTAAAGTACTCTTGTTGCATATAGCTTTGGACACACCCCTGGTTTGATATGACATCAACAAGAAGTTGATTAAATGAAGGGAATAACGATACCCATTGGTTAGGCAAGGTTTACGTAAGTGGTGGGTATATTAGGTAAGGTAGATGACAAAGGTCTTGTTTGGATGAGAGGTGAAAATATAAGAAGAGGGAATGTTGAGTCCCTCATAGGGTAAAGTAGAATAAGGTGATGATAGGTAACATTGTGTAAGATTGGGAAACGTTTAGGCAAGGTTTAAGTAGATGGGCCAGAATCCTTGGTCAGGAAAATGACATTTTTGGGGAGATTGATGAAGTTATTTAAAAATGGAGTAGTGTGCAACTCCATCCGAAACATGAGATGCCGGCCCATGGAATGTTACCTTGGGGGCATGTGGAGGTTGGATAGTGGGTAAAGGTGAACTAGATGGGCTGGTTGTTTTCTCCTTTCCTTTTTCCTTTTGGGATCGTTGGAAATTTGAACCATATTAATCTATGCTAAAGGAGAAAGTGATTCATGATAGATGTAGTGATAGGATAGGTAAAATTATAGTGAGGGCATATCTTGTTTTTTGAAAACAATGCAGCACATTGACATTTTAGTGGAGGTTTGGATAACTCTCTTATGCCGACCATATTGATCTCAAATGTTGGAGGAGGAAAAAATGGTTGTGGAGGGGAGATGAAGGTTGTTGAATAGGTATAGGACGAGGATGTGTGGTGATAGGTGAAGATGGAATAGGGTTCTCATCTAAAAGATAATCATCATCAAATATTTCTTCAAGAGGACATAGTTAGAGAAGAATATTCTTAAGAGCCTTACAATTTTCCACATCATACCCTAGCACATGATGGTAAGCACAAATTTTTGTATCATCAAACCCTTATGGTTTAGGTTTGAGTGGTTTGTAAGGTCTAAGTGGTGGTAATGTGATGACAGAGGTTTCTAAAAGGTTAGCTAAGATGTTGGCGTAAGACCCTGTTAATGGATCACAATGCAAAGGAAGTGTGGGTGATTTTGGTGGGAAAGGCGCAATGGGAGGTGGAATCAGAGTTTGAGTCACTTTGACCACCTGTTTGGTAGGTAGTATAGTTTTAGGTTTGGATTGCACCTTCTTGGATAAAGATGTAGCAGATGAACTAGTGGTTGAAGGTGGTGTAGGTTTAGCTACATATTTGAAGGGTAGTGGGTTTTGGACTCTGGTTACACCTTCTTATGTAAAGGTGAAGAAGAAGTGTATGATGTGGAAGGGAAGGAAGATAGTGGAAGGGGACGGGTTAGCCAAGGTGATAATGGAGGTGCGGTGAAGGTTGTGGGAAGAGGCAAGGTGGAAGGTACTATTTGAAGAGAAGGGAATACCATAGGTAATGATGAGGATACTAGAAGTGGTGTAGGTAAAGGCGATGAAAGGATGCAAGTGACAGAGAAGGCATAATCCGTGTAGGTAATTTGGGTGTAACATAGGATCATGATGAGGAGGTGGGCTCATTGTGATTTTATTTTACCTTGGGTAGGAGGCTACTTGGCCAAGGTTTATGGGTGGGGCCCTAGGATAGATGGAAGTGGTGAAGGGGAGATAGGGGAAGTAGGAAAATCTGGTGTATGTGGCATAAGAGGTTAGGTATTCCTCTTAGGTGGGGTAATATTCTTTGCAATAGCTAGTGAGGATGTGGATAAATCCAGTTTGATAGGGGGATGGACTAGGCTTGATTTCAACATGACTCCCAATGTGGCAATGGGTTTGGACGTGGAGGAAGATATAGATGTACATAAAGCTTTAAGCACTAGAAAATTGTAGTCAATGGTAAATTTTTAAGTGTGGGCGAGGGTGATGAAGAAGAGGTTGCTACAACTGGCATGGGCATGGTTGGTTTGGTTGTTTGAAACACCTTTGGATAGATCATGGAAGTATCAGCAAACAACATTTACATCTGAGTTAAGAAAGGTAGATGAAGGCATCCCTAAAGTATGGAATTATTGACATTATCCAAGTAGTCATCCAGACGTGAAAACAACACCATTGTAAGTTGGGATGATGTTGATTTTGCAGTGATACCTATATATAATTTCTATGAGGCAGGGAAATGGTTTGGTTCTTACTTTGTGGGTAAAAGATCTAAGAGAAAATCAAGAGGATCCTAGAAAGCCAAAAGAGAATTGTCACCAATAGGAAGGATCCTGCTAATGGATCCCTATGGGTAGGGGAGATGACAAGTAGGATGAGGTAGGTTCATATTTTGGTGAAGAGGAAGGTAAGCATGACTCTCCCATGGGTAGGAGAGTTAATATTGCGGGTTGTTTTGTCAGTTTGAGGGGTGTGTGGGGAAACTGTCTCGGCAGATATGGAGGACTCCTCCATGGGTGAAGGGGAGATAAGGGAGACTCCTTTGTGGGTAAAGGAGTAGATGAAATAATTCCCTCTGTGGAATAAGGAGCTCATGCAAGAATCTCCTTGATAAATGGAGTAGGAGGAAACTAAGGAAGATTTGGTATGATGTTGAAAACAACATGAACCTCACGAACATTATTGTCATTGGTCGAGGGTTTGTTGGTTTGATTAGATGAAGGGGTGTGGTTTGGGAGTAGTTTCTTGAATATGTGAAGGTTTAGATTAGCTAGTGTGTTATGGTCATCCAAGATGAGATATCCACTATCTAACATTTCTTGGACAATATTTTTGAAATTTATATAATTATTGTCGCTATGACCTTTAACACAATGATAGTTGCAGTAATAATTTTCTTTATACCATATAGGCATAGGATGGAAGGGTCAAAACTAGTATGTGGTTTGAAGGGTGGAAGAGTGATTGCTTCGGATTTTAAAAGTTTTTTCTAAAACAAAAGAATAAGGTCCTCCTATGGGAGTGTATTTTCATTGCTCCCTCTTGAACTATAAAGCCTGAACATGAGAAAGGTTAGAAGAAGGATTTGATTTTTTGGATGGGTGAGATGGACTGGATTTTAAAACTACCACCGGGAAGATCCTTTCTATTTGGAGTAATTATTTTGTGGTTTGGAAGAAGAAGAGTTATTGTTTGATTTAAATGCAACATTCTTATTACACAATTGTATCTTCTTCTCTTCAATGGAACAAATTTCAAGTTTTGGGCCATGGTGAATGCCTCGTCGAACATGCTAAAAGTTTGAACTTAGAGATTTTTCAAGATGTTCTTAGCATAAGCCCTAGTGAACAACTCTATTAACTCAGTTTGAGGTAGTTGAAACGTGAGCTAGTTGATTAGGCTTTGCCAACGAGTGACAAAATATGTGATAGATTCATCTTCATATTGGTGTGTCGAGTACAAGTTGGTCATGGTGAATTTATTGATGATGTTGATAGAAAAGTGGTCTAGGAAATCTTGAGCTACTTGGTTGAATGAGTAAATGGAGTGCCTAGGTAGAGCACTATACCAATCCAATGTAGGTCCTATCAAGGACATTGGGAATGTTCGTAAGAGCAAAGTGTCATCATGAGCAATCAAATAACACCCATGTTTAAAAGACCACAAGTGTTGTTGCAGGTCTTCTTTGCTATTAAATTAGTTAAATTTAGGAATTTCCCAATGCATAGGGTATGGATGAATTAGAATGGATGGGTGAATGGGCTCATTACAAATCTCATCGTATGTTAAATAATTACGTGAGATGGAGACCAATGCTTCTAATGTCTGCATATTTTCCATCATCATTTTGATAAGATTGTTAGTAGGTTGTGATGATTGGACACCCCATGTAGTATAAGGGGGTAGGTGATGAAGGTATGACATGGGAAGCATCCCAGTATATAGTGGTAACGAGTACAAAAATTGTGAGGGAGGAATAGATGTAGGTGGAAAGTATCCTAAATAAGCGATAGATGAGATAGGGGCTATTAGTGATAAATGTAGGTAGGTGGAGTGGATGTAATGAATTTTATAGTAATTGGAGGAAGAGACTACAGGATAGAGAGGACAATTTTTTTGGAAGGGAGTATGGGTTGCCGACACCATGGGTGGATGAGATGCAATAGGTATATAAGAGGTGGCAGGTGTAGATAGACCTATACTCAAGGTAGTTGATAAAGGAATGGTTAACACCACATTAGTAACTGACATCAAAGGCATGATAGATGTCTCGGGTGTTAGGAATTAGAAAACAAATATGTAGAAACAATTCCTCAAATCACTGTAGGAATTTATATAGAAAAGGTATACATGCAGAAATATGACAAAGCATAAATAAATAATGCACAAAAGAAGACAAGATAATATTTAATGTGGTTCACCCAATGTGGGCTATGTCCACCAAGAACTTCCTTAGATTTTATTATCAACAAGAGTAAAACAACTCTCACATTCTTCTCTTAGTTATGAACTCACAAAAAAATTCCAAAGATGCTAAACCACAATTGACACCCAATTGCTTAAACTTGATCACTCTTGATCACCTCTTGATCACTAAGACTCAAGACCTCTTGAACACACAAGATAGCTTCAATATACCCTAACACCTCTATTTATAGGATTACAATCCCTTAAGAAGTCCAAAATTCGACCCTAGAAGTTCAAAATTCATGACCTTTCATCTTCCCACGGCTGGAAAAGAAACTGTCATGACCTTTCATCTTTCCATGGATGGAAAAGAAATGGTCATGACATTTCATCTTCCCAATTCAAACTCCACACTTCAATACTGATTTGAGAAGACCAAAAATATGCTCCAATCCCCAAAATATCCCACTTGGAGACTGTTCCTACTGAGAAAAGTTCTCAACCCTTCATTATCAACCATGAAGGCCAATCAAAGTTGAACATAACTTCAACTTCTCCTTGTGACCTCCTTAGTCATCATATCCACAAGATTTTGGCTGCTATGAATCTTTTCCATCTTCAACTTATCTTCTTCCAAATCTTCCCTTATGAAATGATATCTCAGCTAAATGTCCTTTGTCCTGAAGTGAAAAGTGAAGTTCTTCGCTAAATGAATAGTGCTCTAACTATCACTTTGTGTAGTCTCCCAAATTCGCTTATGACCCAACTCATCAAGTAACTATTGTAGTCAAATCGTCTCCTTACTTGCCTCTCTGTGGCGGTAACATACTCAGCCTCTATGGTTGAAAAAGCCACAACCTTTTGTAACCGTGAAATCCAACTCACCATTGCATCACCAACTATAAATACATAACCTTTTGTGCTCCTTGCTTGTCCAAATCTCTTGCCATGTTTGAATCTACATAACCATGCAATGTAGTGTCGGATCCACTGAAACACAATGTTGCTCCCATGGTCCCTCTCAAATACTAAAGGATCCACTTCACTACTGTCAAGGTACTCTCTACCTAGATCACTCTTAAACCTGCTCGCTACTCCCACTACATACACAATGTCGAGGCCTAGTGCATACCATAGCATATATCAAGAACCAATTGTTGATGAGTATGGTACCCTTGACATTTGGATTTTATCCTTAGTATTGGGACTCTGCTTTGCTTTGATAATTTAAAGTGACTGCCAATGGGGTACTAACTGGTTTAACATCTTGCATACTAAACCTCTCCAAGACCTAATTTATGTAATCTTCTTGAGTTAACACCAACTTCATCTCTTTCCTATTCTAAGTTATTCTCATACCAAGGATTTTTTTTGTTTCCCCCAAATCCTACATAGAAAAGGAGTCACCTAGCTTCTTCTTGAGTACCTTTATTTCCTACATGTTCTTCCCTACAACAAGCATATCATCCACATACAGGCACAAAATAATATAACTACCATCAAGAAACTTCTTGATGGGTACGCAATGGTTTGAGTGACACCTGGAGTAACCCTACTCTTGCATAAAACTGTCAAACTTATTTTACCACTGCCGTGGAGATTTTTTCATGCCATACAAGCTCTTCTTAAATTTTCACACTAACCTCTCCTTCCCTTTGACCTCATAACCCTATGGCTATTGCATATACAATTCCTCCTCCAACTCACCATGAAGGAATGTAGTCTTCACATCCAACTGCTCTTAAGTACAATTATTCTACTACTACTAAACCAAGAATAGTTCTAATAGAAGTCATTTTAACAACAGGAGAAAAAAATTATCAAAGTATATACCTTTCTTCCGTGTAAATCCCTTAACCACCATCCGGGTCTTATATGTTTTCCTGCCTCCATCTTCCTCTCTGATTCTATACACCGACTTGTTTTGCAATTCTCTCTTACCCTCGGGTAGCTCCACCAGATCCCAAGTATGGTTTTCCATAAGAGATCTATGCTCTTCATCCATGGCCTACTCCCACTTCTTCCTAGCATCCACCTACACTGCTTCCTCAAAGCACTATGGATATCCACTTGAGGTGAGAAATAAATAATTCAAAGACGGAGTAAATAATTCAGGTTCCCTTCTTACCCTATAATAACTTCTCACCTCAGGAGTTTGGGGTTCCTGATGAGTAGGTTCTTGAACTGGTTGTGCCAGAACATGATGCACCTAAACTGGCCCCTTGGACACCTTGTTGTCCGTAATGTCCTCTAACACCGTGTTTTCTTTCTTTGATTCCTCTTTCTGTTCTTTGCAACTGATCTTTATACATGAATTTTTCATTAAAGACAATATCTCTAGACCAAAATATTTTCTTTTCCTTAAGACTCCAAACACGGAAACCAAATTCATCCTCACCATATCCAACAAAGGTGCATTTCTCAGACTTAGCCTCTAACTTGGTCCTATCATCTTTATCAATGGAAACAAATACCTCACATCTAAATATTCTAAGAAATGAGTAATCAATTTTCTTACCAGACCAAACCTCCTTAGGTGTACCTCCATCCAAATCCATAGAGGGTCCTCTATTAATCAGATAAATATTTATACTCACCACTTCCACCCAAAACATGAGTGGCAGCCCTGCATGTAACCTCATGCACCTAGCACATTATAGGATTGATGTGTTCATTCTCTCTGACACTCCATTTTCCTATGGAGTATTTGGAACCATTCTTTTCTGTGGATCCCATTTACTAAACAGTAATCAAGAAATTCATTATTGCAATACTCCCTCCATTATCCGACCGAGACATTTTAACTTGAGACCTATTTCATTATCAACCAAGGCTTTCCATCTTTTGAAGGTTTCAAACACATCATATTTCTTTCTAATTCAACATACCCAAATTTTTCTAGTTGCATCATCAATGAAAGTGACATAATAACATGAATCACCAATAGAGTTTACCTTAGTGGCCCCCATACATATGTATGCACTAAATCTTACTTACCCTCCTTCATGGTAGGTCTAACCTTGAGGAATATCACCCACTTCTTTTTCCATAAACACAATCCTCACGAAGTCTAAATCTAACTCCTTTAATCCGAGACAACCTATCCTTTATAATCAGTATACCCTTTTAACTCATATGACTAAGTCTCTCCGGTGACACAAAGTTGCATCTCTATCTACAAAGTAACTAAATTACAATAATCAACACCACTGGTTAAATACAAAGTACCACTTTTCTTACCTCTTGCAGCTAAAAGAGATCCCTTGGTAACCTTCCAATAATCCACTATAAAACTAACCATACACCATCACCGCCCAAACTAACTGTTGATATCAATTTCTTCCTCAACTTAGGCACATGCCTAACATCCTTAAGTAGCCATGTGTTCCCATTCTACATTTTCACCTGAACACATCATTTCCCTACTATTTTGTTTGGTTCATCATCACCAAGATATACATGTCCAAAATCTCCTTGAACAAAATTAGTAAAGTAATGTCTATGTGGGGTGGCATGGAAATAAGCCCTTGAATCTAACACCTAAGACTCAACAATATTATCTAAAGAAATAATTAAGGCATCCTAACAAACATCACCTGCTGCCACATTTACCTCTTTAGTTTCCTCCTTTTTGTTCTTCTTATCCAAAAGAGCCTATCAATCTTTCTTAGCATGACCAACCTTCCCACAGTGCAAACATTCTAACTTAATCTTGGTCTTTGACCTTCCGTGATCATTCGACTTCCCACAGTTAACTTTCCCTCTGTTCTTTTTTCTCCTCTACTCTCCATCGTCAAAAGTGTTTCCAGAAGTATAATAATCTTTGGTGCTCTTCCTTCACATTTCCTCATTTAGGATCACACGTATTACATCCTCAAACTTCAGCTTTGAATTATTAGAGATCTTGAATTACTTTGACCATAACCAAGTTGTCCTAGCTATCTATCGGTAAGGAGCAAAAAATCAACAAAACCTTGACCTCATCATCAAAGTCAATTTTACCTGAGTTTAACATAGTCACAACCATATTAAATTCATTCAAATGAACAATAATAGAACCATTCTTATGTTGGAACATAATGATTAAGTGGTCCGACCGACCATTAATTAATATGGGTCCATCACTATTATATAGGTTAAATATTTTATAAAATGAAATATTTTTCTATTATTAAATATTCATACCTACGTAATATACATTAGGTAAGTATTTAATAATGTGAATCATTTATGTTTATATTTATTAAATACACTCACCTAGGTATATGTGTCAACCATTTAAGTTGAAAAGGTGGGTGGGAGACATACCCGATCACCCTATATAAAAAGGACTTTAGTTCTAATTTGATATATTTGGGAAATATATCAAAGGTGTGCAAATCAAGTGATTTGGTTTTACCCTAGTAAATAGGGTTTTAAGGAGGAGGTGATCTTATTGGATGCAAAATAAATTCTCTAAAGTAAAAGGTTATTTTCAAAGTAGTTTTCGTTTATTTAAATATTTATTGTAACATTATATAATATGTAAGTTGATTAAATGTGTATTTATTAGAATCCTCAACTTCTAACATGGTAATAGAGCAAGGTATTAAATAAATTAAGATAAAATGTTTTGTATTTTATTTATTTATTATGTACCAGCTTTTTTAACCAACTTCAGAAAAGTAAATTAAATAAATTAAAATCAAATTTTTAGATTTTATTTATTTAATTTGTACAATTTTTCAACCAACCTAAAAAGGTAAATTAAATAAATTAAGAGAAAATATTTTATATTTTATTTATTTAATTTGTATGGGTTTTTTCAACCAACTGGAAAGGTAAATTAAATAAATTAAGAGCAAATGTTTTATATTTTATTTATTTAATTTGTACGGGTTTTTTCAACCAACTTGGAAGGGTATTTAAAATAAGTGCAACCTAAAAGTTTTACTTTGTGAAGAATCAAGGTGAATTCACAGGTGGAAAATTTAGAAACTTCTTACCTTCCGTGAAAACTTGTGTAGAGGTAAGGGTAAAATATTTGAAATATTTTTTTCTATAGTTTTAATATGTGCAAGTTGAATTTTGTCAATGGTAAATGAAGGAGGAGACAAAGCTCCATCAAAATAGGATTTGAATTTTTTCCATTGGATGTGTGAAAAATGTTGTCTCCTTTGTAAATTCTAAGGTTTATGTAGAATTTAAAATTACATGGCCTAGTAAATGTTTTAAATTTTTTTTCATGAGGGGCCTCGTAATAAGGGTTATATGTATTTTTTTTAAAGTATATATACTATAGTTTATAAAAAAATTTAGACTATATTTTGTTTTTATTTACATTATATTAACTATATACCTCTTTTTTAAAAGTGAATATATTTTTACATTATAAATTATAATAGGTTAATATAATGTATTAAAATATAACCTCCCTAATATTATATAGAAGAAGAAATTATGGAATTTCACATTCTGGAAATACACAACAAGTTTTGACTCCATTAAATTTGACGGTCAAATGACCGTCACGACAGACCAAACATAAGGCAGTATGATGGTCATTTAGATGTCAAATTTAAGTTGGCCATATCTTTGTCTACATTATTTTTTTCCAGAATTTGTAAGTTGTTTTGCATTCTTAGGGGTTTCTTCTTCACTTCTATATGGTCAGAAATTTGTTTATATAAGTCTGGGGTATAATGCAAAGCCTTTTATATTGCGGGTTATTATTTTGATCATGGGAGGTTAATTAATATGCATTGTAATGAAAAAATTAGTTATGATTAAATAGTTTATGTAGATCTATAAAATTTAGATCTATTTCTATTAAAAAGGTTTTTTTGATAAATATGTATCTAACTCTATGGTACATTGTATATTATAATGGGGTGTGTTTTATAGGTTCAGAAAACAATGATGTCCAACTATTTCTATCTTGACAAAATCTAGATCTTGAATGGAACCAAATACAACATTTGGAAGATCAAGGTCAAATAAGAACTTATGGCGAGGAAACTTTGGACAATTGTTTCTGGATCTGAGGTTGCTCCCACCTGGTTATCAAGCAACTGTAGATAACATGAATACATACTCGCAATGAATGTAGAAGGCTCTTTTTATGATTTTTCACAATGTGAATGATGAGTGCCTTCTACACATTGGTGATATTGAACATCCTAAAGAGGTATGGACACAACTAGAATCCATTCGTGAAGGTATGCGTTTATCTAAAATTATTAACCTAGTTTTATAATTGCTCACAACTCCTATGAATGGAGATGAAAAAGTAGTTAATTTCTTAGCCAAAATTAAAAATATTAAAGCACAATTAGATGGATGAAATTGTGATTTAATTGGTGAAAAATTAATCTACTTTATTGTTTAGTTAAATATACATGAAAGATTTAGGAATTTTATTTCTATCTTGAACTCTAAATATCAAAACGAAAATGATCTACCTGATTTAAATACCTTGAGTTCACTTTTGATACAAGAAGAGCAAGTGATGATGAACTTTGACTCTAAGGAGAATGCCTCTCAGGCACTTCTTTCTCAGAATTTAAAGTTCAAACCTTGCAAGCCCTTCTCAGATCAAAAATTTAGATCTAAATCTTCTTTTGTTGATAAGAAAATTTTTTCTTCTAATCAATTGCATGTTAGATTTAGTGGTAAATGTCACAAATGTGGTAAATTTGGACATAAAAGGAAGATTGTAAAACTAAGAAACCTATCCATAAAAATAAAAAAACAAATTGTTTCTTCAAAATATAATTTAAGGAAAAAGGATAGCTATAATGATATTCCTAAAAAGGTTGCATTATATGATGCGTTGTATTCTTCCTCTAATTCTGAATGGATTCTAGATTCAGGTGCATAAAATCATATGACTGGTGTTTCAAATTCTTTATTTGATGTTGTGAAAATAAATGAACATGTGTATCTTTGTGATAACTCATCTTTAGAAGCAATAGAGAAAGAGAAAATAAAATTTTCTAATGGTGTATTGAATAATGTTTTATTTTGTCCTAAGCTCAAAAATAACCTTTTATCATGTTCTCAATTAACTCATGATGGTTTGGCTATTCATATTTTAAAAGATACTTGGTATATCAAGAATAATAATTATAATATAATAGCTAAAGGAATTCAAAGAAATGGTCTGTATATTTTTATGATTTCTATTTTACATCCTATTTTGTTTCTCAAAGTTTGAATAATTCAAAACTATGGCATGAAAGATTAGGACATGTTAATTATAAAATTTTATATGAAATGGCTAGATATAATCTTGTGAAAGGTTTTCTTGTGTTGTCTTCTTCTCATGATGCGTGTGAAGGGTGTTTATGCTCAAAACAAAGTGCTAAACCCTTTCACTCACATCTTGAAGAGAGTTCCTCTTCCCCACTAGAACTTATTCATAGTGATGTTAGAGGACCTCTTGAAGTAGCTTCATTAAATGGTTCTTTATATGTTGTGACTTTCATTGATGATTTCACCAAGATGATTTGGTCATATTTTCTTAAAAATAAATCTGATGTACTTGGGAAATTTAAGGAATTTAAAGCATCTGTTGAAAACTCTTCAAATTATAAAATTAAGAGACTTAGAACAGATAATGGGGGTGAATATGTTAGCAAATAATTTGAATTTTTTTATTAATTTTGGTATTAAAAGGGAATTAACTTCTCCTCATTCTCCCAATCTAATGGTGTTGCAGAACATAAGAATAAAACTATTTTAGATATGACTCGTACTATGCTTCATTCTGCTAGTCTTCCCAAATTTCTGTGGGTAGAAGTAATGAACACAACAATCTACATTATAAATAGTGTTCCCACCAAAGTTATTCATCTTTCAACTCCCTTAGAAAAATGGTCAAATCAAAAATTTGATATTTCTCATCTAAAAGTTTTTGGTAGTCCTACTTCTTTATACATTCCTAAAAAGAAAAGAAAGAAACTTGATATGACTTATTTCTCTTGTGTTTTCATTGGATATGGTATTAACACTACATGTCTAAGGATTTACGACCCTGTAAAAAGGGAAGTAACTAAAAACCGCAATGTGGTGGTTTTAGAAAAATATTTTTGTTCATCTGATAATGGTAAAGATGTTCCTAACTCTATCAATATTTCTAATAATGGTTATGATTCTGATATTGAAAATATAGTAAATGGTCATGATAATGTTTCTTGTGTTGATAGTATATATGCTTCTGAATCTCCTAACTCCCTAGTTAAGAAACCAAAATGGGCTCAATCTATGTTAGAAATTTATAATCCTATTGATCTTAGGAAAATGACCAGAAGCCATCATACGTATCATGCATTAATGACCTTGTATGAACTTGAGCCGCAAAGTTTTGAAGAAGCTTCTCAAGATGAGAAGTGGATCAATGCAATGCAAGCTGAATATAATTCCCTAATTCAAAATCAAACCTGGGAGTTGGTTCCACCTTCAGAGAAAAGAAGTATTATAGGGTCTAGATGGTTATACAAAGTAAAATATAATACATATGGTAGTATTGAAAAACATAAAGCTAGAATTTTTGCTAGAGGTTTCACTCAAAAACCTAGTATTGATTATGTTGATACATTTTCCCCTATAGCTAAAATGAGTACTATTAGGACCTTATTTGAAATTGCTGCTTAATTTGGGTGAGAAATCCACCAAATAGATGTGAAATTTTCCTTTTTGAATGGTGATTTACAAGAATAACTTTACATGTCTCAATCTAAAGGATTTGAAGAAACTTGTAAAGAAAACTATGTTTGTAAATTGAAAAAATCCTTGTATGGTTTAAAGAAAGCTCCTAGAGCTTGGTATGTGAAAATTAATTCTTTCTTTAAATAGTTAGGATTTGTTAATTGTTCTTCTGACAATGATCTATTCATCAAGCAAGAAGGATCACATATTATCATTGTTTTTATATATGTTGATTATTTTCTTAGGACGGTGATAATCCTGCTTTAATTTGTAGAATTAAAGAAAAATTGAAACAATACTTGAAATGATCTATTTAGGTATCTTACATCATTTTATTGGCATGGCTGTATTTTAAGATAAAAATTATATTATATTTTCTTAAGGATGATATGCAATAACATCATTGATTGTAAACCAATTTATACTCCTATGGAAGTTGGACTGAAAATTGATCTTAAACCGCATGTGAAAAATTTGATCCTACTTTATATAGGATGAAATTAACTTAATTAAATCAATTAATAATGTGAGGATGAATATTAGTATAGGATGAAAGGGCCATGATTAATTAAATATATTATGTTAATTGATTGAAGGGGACTAAGGGGATTTTGACCCAAATTTGGTGTCTACATGTAGATCGAGGCTAATTTTTGACATGAAGTGAAGAACATGTTTTTCAAAGACTTGGAGAATACATAAAGGATATTTTGGGACTAGTAGGATGTTGGGACCTATAATATTGGTCAATTACAAGAAGGCACATGGGTGCGCAGGACTGCGTTTAAAGAAAGGGAGCGTGAGGTTGAAGGCACATAGGGAAGGGTTCTAGCATTGTTTTGCGAGAATACATGGCGCACATGTGTAAGGAAAGACAAGTTTTGGACTTATCCATATTCAGCATCCCAAGAAGCACATGAGAAAAGTGTGGCCCTACTAGTATGCGGAGTGGATAAGGTGTTATTCTAGTGATTGTAGGATCAAAAAAGGAATATTCCATACATGCAATGGGAGGTTCCGAGGAAGAGCATCATTACACATAGTGGAGAGCTCAAATCAAAGAAGGCATGATCCATTGGAGGACCACTTGGAAACTTGGCAGCTGATCTGTTACCTTAGAAGGCATGGTGGTGGAGGTAGGAAAGCTATATATTGAAGTACATGCATGGTAGAAAGGGCAATGGGTATGTGTGTTGAGGAAAGATAAAGAGTTATTAGTGTGGTAGGCTAGTGGAAGAGAGGTGAAGCTCTATAAAAATACAATGAAGAATTCTATGGGTTGGGATTAGAGAAATTATAGGAGTGATGGCACACTTAGAGGGATGGGTTTGTATTCATATTTGTAATGTGATGAACATAGTGTAGTTCTAATGCATGACTTAGCTTTGCATTGTTATATGAGGGTCTATTATGACTCCAAGGGATGTAATGTGGATTATTGAACATGTTAATATCAATGGACATATCTATTTTAAGGCATATATGTGTTCATTAGTATAATCTTTATGCATTTCCTTTGTGTATGAATCATTTCCATATGTTCTTGTTATTTCTCTTTTCTGGATGCAATGAGATGACAACTCATCCTAGGTTCTCAGAATGATGCATGGTTATTTTCTATTCACTTGCACTTGAATACCTATCATAAGATGATGCATTCTCACAAGACTCACATAAAGGAGAGACTAAAGCACTCACACGTGCCTCGGGTGAGTGCTCAACACCTATTTGGGTGATAAGTCGAAGTGCATGGGATTAGACTATTGGTCTAAGGGTATAAAAATGACTACATCTTGGTTTATTATCGGCACATCTTTTCAAATTTGTTGTGATAAATGGCATGCATCTTCATCCCGTGATGTGTGATGACATACCATCTTACCATGGAAAGAGTTGAAACATGGTGATGCTTTGTGGTATTTTGGAGGATGATCACACCTTTTAGGAGGGAAATTTCACATAATACATATATAGATCTATATGAGGTGTTTGGAGCAACTCGTGCAATGAGATGGTAGGGATTGTAGACACGGAGTGAGCCCATTTTGGGAAAACTCGAATTCAGCCATGGCTAAATCAAGTTAAAGAAATTATGGCTAATTTGGTACATGAGGCGCATAGTGGGATTTGGTGCACATATTATGAAGTATAAGGGCATACCAAGGATAATTATTCTCATAAATGGTTGCACTCCTTGTTTATAGACCGAGATATCTATCACTTTGACACATAGTTCAAGTTGGTTCCCATTTTCATTTGCAACACATGATAAGAAAGAACATGTCCTATTACTACAATATCTATAGGTCTACTACTCATGATACTAAATATTACAAGTTGATTGATTAGATTCATGATGTCATTGATATTGGCATATGACAAACTGGTGTTGCAAATAATTCTAAGGAGAAAAGTGAGCATCATGACCATGATAATAATTAGTGGAATTATGATGGAGGTCATGGTAGAGCTCGAGGTTATCAAGGAGGATTCAAATTTTGAGGTCATGGTGGTGGGAGAAGTGATTTCCCTCATGGAACTTGTTATACATAGAGATCCCTAATTATTACAAGTGTGATTGTCCTGAACATTGATAAATATTTTTATGGAAAGAATCATAACTATGAAGAGTTCCCAGGACTTTTATGAACATTTGAGCAAGAAACACAAATAGGAAAACAAGGGTGCAATAATGGTTAGGGTGTAGTGCTGAGGAGAGACTCGGTGCTGTGCATTCCTTGGGTGAGCACCTATCGCCCACTAGGTGATAGGCCAACACACATGGGATTAGACTATTGGTTTAAGGGTATACAAATGACTACATATTGGTTCCATTATCGAGACCTATTTTTGAAGTTGTTGTGAGAAATGGCACGCATCTTCATCCATGGGATGTGTGATGAGAGAATGTTTGACCTTGGAAATAGTTGAAACATGGTGCAAGATCACGAAGGAAGAGTTTTCTCAAAGAAGATTCACACTGTACCTGAGATCAATGTGCGTAGATGGGTAGAAGAGAACCTATACCATGAGTTATATGAGACATTATTATGTTGTTTCAAAGATAACTATATGAATGGCTTTCGGCATATGCATCCAAATCAATCGAGGTACTATAGATCACATGTATGGACCCAAGATGAATATTAGAGGTTGCAGGATGTAGATCGACTTAGATGCATGTTTTTGATCACTAGTAGAAAGGAGTGCTGAATAGTTATACTTGAATATGCCATTTCTATGTTTTCTTTCCCAGAAATTGTTGAGTTCAATTTTTGAGGGAGCCCATAGGATCATTTTTGTGGTTTATTCCTTTGGCTATAAAGATCTTGGTCATTACCTTGAGTTTAGAGGCATTTCCTATGGTCGAATAAGCTTCTCTAAGCATTGGGAGAGGAAGCTAGGGTGGAGGAAGATGGTGGAATTTGTGGCTAAAAAGGAAAGGGAGGAGACACGAATCAAGTATAGTGAATCTTGTGAAAGGGATATGACTAGACAACGCAAGGTTGCAAGTGTGATGGATCTATGGAGGTAGACGTTGTGGGAAGGAGTTGAGGTTCACGTAGAGGATGTGGAACCTAATTAGTCTATTCTACCCCATCTTGGAAAGTGTGGGAGATAATTCCCTTTAGCTTCTTATGAGAGTTCATCACATGGAGTAAGGAGATCCATCGGTGAGTATCTCGAACCAACCTTTGCGACCAACCCCGGTGCTTGGTTTTCCAGATCAAGGAAGAAGTATTTCTAACCCAATTGGCATTAGTGAGAGTAACTGATATGCACCCAGAGATATAATTTATCATTTGGAACATCCATGGCTATATAGACCAATCTCGGTATTTGGAGGAATTTTTAGATAAGGTGCAAGTATGCAAGGTTTGGGTATCACATCTGGGAGTGGTGTGGGACATGCAATTGGTAGTGGGGCAATATCACAAACCATCAATATGTAGTTCGGTGGAACTTTGAGAAAACTTGGCGTGACCACTTCAAGCCATTTTTCGATAGTAGGGAGGTGGATCGGTGGATCGGGAGGAATAATACCTAGTGGATTTAGTGGATCTGGTGGAGGAGGAAACATCGAAGGAAACTAAGGCTCTAGATTAGGAGGAAAAGGGCCTCAACCACCTCCACAAGTATTCTTTAAGATGTCCTTGCACTTACTAGACTATATGGGTATTGAATATTCCACATAGCATGTGCACAAGTGTGAATTACTATGGTGCATGAAAGGGATCACTACCCCAAAGTGGAAGGTAAGTCAGTTTCCAACAACATCACATAGAAAGTGCGTGCATAGTTGGTATAGGAAGTATGACCCCCATTAGACGGTGGTAGAATACACTGCGTTGAATAATGCCTTCCTAGTAGAATTCCATATCCCTGAGTTTGAATAGAATAGCATCAATGCTCTAAGAGAGATATAGTAGGGATTTGCAGAGAATGTGTAGGATTATGATGTGCATTTAAATAATCTCTTGTTAAAACTATCCTATGACATTCATCCTTCTCAACATGCTTAATGGTTTTTTGGAGGATTGATAAAACCATTTAGAAGGATCTATCACACAAAACTTTCACAAACCCACGTGAGGCATTGGAAGCTACCCTACGTGCCGAGGTTTTGGGAGCGTTGATATCTTGGTGTTATTCCTTTTCAGAGGCTCAAATTTTTGCAATGACCAAGCAATTGGAGAAGGTGTCTATAAACTCAACACATGATGTTCATAGTGAGATTTGGTGTATAGATTGTGAAGTAGAAGGGCATGAAAAGGATAATTTCCCTTGAAATTTGGTAAGCACCTTGGTGATAGACTATGAAATTTTCCATGGGGAACATGATGCAAGTGGGTTCCCTCTACTAAAATGCATAATTTGCAAGAATGTTTCTTGTTATTACAAGATTTGTACCTCTATGACCCATGATACCAAGGATTATAGTCTGATTGATCAAATCCATGATGCTATTGATCTTGGTGTGTGCTAGATTAGCCTTACAACTATTTCCAAGGATGATGATTGTCGATATGAAGGGCGTGCATATGGAGGAGTTCGTGGAAGATGTTTTCAAGGAGTATTTTGTGGACATAGTAACTACGGCGGAGGACAAGGTGAGTTCACATGAGGAACTGTTATAACTATGGATCTAAAGAGCATTACAAATGTGAGTGTCATAATCTATTACAATGCTCATAGTGTAGAAATAAACATAAGTATGAAGAGTGTCTAGAGATTTATGAGCATATGAACCAGAAACACTAGAAAGACAAAGGTGCTAGGATGGTGAGCATCAAGAAGGTCGATTCACAAAGTGGATTCCATGAGTGGTGCATGATTAGGATAGAACCTATACTAGTGATGATGTGAGTAGAGATCATGCATGCGTGTGAGATTCCAAGACAAAGGACACTAGTTTTAAGAGAGGAAGTGGTACATGGAAAGTATCTAGATCTTGCTCATCAAAAGGAGGTATATCAAAAGACTATGGATGTGATTCGAAGTTTGCAAGGGGAGATCCAATGTCTAAAGGGGAAATCAAATTAATTGGAACAAAGGAAGAATGTCGAGGCTCAAAAGGGTGACTTGGATGGATTCAAGGAGGTATGGAGGATGTTAAGGTAAGATAATATTATTCCATTGCTAGGATAATGGTTAAGGGAGAAGGTACCACGTGCCAGAGTAGAGTGCAAAAGGTAGGTTTCACATACAAACCTTCCTCCTCACAACCTCGACTATGTAAAGGAGATTACTTTGAATGCAGTTTTTGATGGATTATGTTTGAGTAATATCCTCATCGAAATAGGAATAGAGGTCAATGTTCTTACTTTAGATGCCTGACATAAAATGGGAAGAACCACATTATAGTCATCTTTGAATGTGTTGCATATGGCAAAAAATACTAAGGAAATGCCCATTAGAGTCCTGAAGGATGCAATTATCACCATTCAAGGTGCCAAGTTCATTAGAGACTTTGAATTCTTGGCACTCGTTGAGGTAGAAAACTTTCAGTATTTCTTGGGTGCCCTTGCTGTTACAAGAACAATGTTGACCTACGGTTTAACAAAGGGTATATCAACTTTGAGAACAAGGAAGAAAGGGTGATCATCCCTTTAACATATGGGAAGTCAAGTGCCCTATACTGAGCCCTTAGGATAATAATTCCTTGACAAAATCTATGTGTACTCCATCAGATATCTTGAGATAATTCATCCCACTAAGGGATTTATCTAATTTGAAGATGTTCATTCCATGAGTGATACAAGTAGCTGGAATGCGACAATTGGGCACGTGGGACTTATGAGTTGATTGGGAAATAGTTGATAGGATATATAACAAGGGTAACAAAGGTGCACTCATTCAAGAGCCCAGGAGGGAAGAAGTTGCCAAGTTATTCGAAGGAGCATACCCTGAAATTTAATTATGATAAATGGAGGCTCACTTTGGAAGGATGAGGACAAGAGAAGGGGAATTCTCAATTATAACCTTCTCGAGAACAATAATTTATTGGTGGGCTACACATCAGGAGATATTCATATAATGGCACTGAGGTAAGGATCACATTTTCTGTAAGGTTCTCACGAGAGCAATGTGCCCACATCATACAAGACTACCATGGTAAAGAAACCACCTCATTTCATATCCAAGCGTGTGAGAAGGCCTGGATGGGGAGTGCAGAAGCGTTACCACCTTCGTTATGGTTGCATAATTTTTATTCCACCTTACAAGGTTGTGCACATGCATGGTATATTCATTTAGAGATGTTTCATTAAATAGTTAATTGGAAGGAGTTGGAAGCTGATCTCATTCAAGATTTTGAGTATAAGAGCACCAAGCCATCAGTATATAAGGTGTTACAAGTAATTAAGCACCTACAATGGGGGATAGTGCTTATGGAAGAGGATAGGCTACTGGAGTTTTGGGTGAGCCTGATTTGGGGATGCACCTCAATGAAGAAGAATAAGAGGAAGTACAGCTTGAGCATGTATGCATGAAAAAGAAAAAGGAAAAATGGTCTATGTAGTAGACAAAGAAGAAATGGAAACTTTGGATGTTACCAATTAGAAAGAAGGTACATATGAAGTCATAGACAATGCTTGATGAGTGAGCACACGCCTACCATGAGCCCTTAAAAATAAATAAGGTTAACATTGGGATGGAGATAGAACCTAAGGAAGCTATCATTGGGGACTATTGGTTAGAAAAATAAGTTTCAAAGGTTATTGATTTGTTGTGCAAGCTCCAGGATTTATTCCCTCATGGGTATCATGAACTCAAAGGAATCCACCATTCCTTAGGGGAAATGAAGATCAATTTGAAGGAAGGTGTGCACCTGATTTAAAAGAGGCCTTATCAAATGAATCAATATTTGTGCGTATGAGTCAAGGAAGATATAGACAAGATGATAACATCTGGTATCATTGAGGAAGTGGAAGAATCATAATGGATAAGCCCAATGGTCATAAGTATTAATAAGGATGGGAGGATAATAATATGTGTTGACTATAGGCATCTAAATGTAGTATGTTTCATCGATCCTTTCCTAACCCCCTTTAATAAATAAATTTTGGAGGGAGTAATCGAGTGTGAAGTCTACTCTTTCACGGATGGGTTCTCAGGGTATCACCAAGTCAAGATTGCAAAGGAAGACTAGAGAAAGACAACTTTTTCTATTGAATGGGGAAGTTTTTCCTACATGGTTATGCCTTTTGGATTAAAGAATGTGCCTATTGTGTTCTCGCGCATTGTGGTATAGGCATTTCAAGACTTCATCCATAATTTTCTTCAAGTTTACCGGATGACTGGACTATGTATGGATTGGTGAAAGACCATTATGACAATTTGAGGTTGATGTTTGAAAGATGTCGATAATTGAGGATATCCCTCAACATTAAGAAATGTGTCTTTGCTAATCGATTTGGAACCCTATTAGGACACATTATATGTAAAGAAGGCTTAGTAGTAGATCTGACCAAAGTTGCAGTTATTGCAGGATTAGGGGAGCCTAATAGTCAAAGCGCAGTGCTTGGATTCCTTGGACATATAGAGTATTACAAGAAAATCATCAAGGGGTATGCCAAGATCACTATGCCTTTGAAGGAAATGCTAAAACACAAGAGTGCCTTTCATTGGGGAGAGGCAACATAAGGCATTTGACACTTTGAATGATAGGCTTGTCATGATGCCCATATTACGTTTTCCTTCTTGGGATAAGCCTTTCCATGTGCATGTTGATGCCTCAGGGATAGCTATGGGAGTAGTGTTAGCAAAACCTAGTGAGGGAATTGTTGATCATCCCTTATGCTTTACAAGTAGAAATTTGACACCAAAGCATAACAAAATTACACAACTACTGAGCACAAAGCATTATCTATGATCTACACGCTGCATAAGTTCAGGAAGTATCTATTGGCAACACCATTTATTTTCTACATGGACCACATGGAATTGAAATACTTATTCAACAAGCCTGTTCTACAATGGCACATATGTCATTGGGTTATTCCAATAATTTTAGTTCATAGTGGTTGTAAAGCTAGTAAAAATCAATTTAGGGCTTGACCAATTATCAAGGATTAACTTAGGGGTGGATGCGCACCCTCATATTTGTAATATATTGTAGTGTTTTTAAAAATAGGGTGTAGCACCGAGAAGGGATAAAGGCTATAGAGAGAAAGTAGTTAGCTATATACACCACACACTACATGATGATTAGTGGATACCACCCGTATAATTTATGTCGTGATGAGGTTCTGCACTGATGTGTATTGGAACATGAGCACATGGAAATTATGGAGGAAGTGCATGGTGGGATTGCAGGAGGACACTATGTAGGAAATGCTACTGCATGAGAAGATTTTACTAGTATGGCTTTGGTGGGAAACCATCTACCAGGATTGTATTGAGTTTTACAAGGCCTGTGACAAGTGCAGCACCTTGGAAAACCTTGAAAGAGGGATGAAATGCCCTTGTAACCAATAGCCAACACTGAACCATTTGAAAAATGGGCAATCAACTTTGTAGGGCCAATTTCATCAGTCGCGCGAAGGAATAGTTCATGGTATATCATTACTTGCATTGACTACTTGACACTTGGGTGTGGGAAAAGGCAGTGCCTACAAAGGATTGCACCACAATGACAACTATTAGATTCTTATGGGAGAAGATAATTAGCACGTATGGTTTTCCTTTAAGTTTAACAAGTGATAGAGGTACACACTTTCTCAATGAAATGGTCAGGATTTTGTTACTAGAATTTATGGTGGCCCATCATAAGACTACCGCTATCACCCTCAAGAAAAGGGAACTACCGAGGCATTTAATAAAGTACTAAGTCACACGTTGACTAAGATATGTGACGTTGGAAGAGAAGATTGGGATAACAAAGTATCAATCATTCTATGGGCATATAGGACAACCTAAAGGAGGTTGAAAAAGGCCACACTATTTCAATTGGTGTTTAGCACAAAGGTTTTTTTTATAGTTGAATTCATGTTACCATCGCTACGTATAACGCATGTAGTAGGGTTATTTTATGAGTAAGTGCTAGAAGAAAGGATTGATAAGTTGATACAGTTAGATGAAAGGTGATCACTTGCTAGATGGAGTTAGAAGAAATAAAAAGCAAGACAAAAGGCATGGCATGATCGTTATATCAAGAACAAGAAGTTTGAGGTTGGGCATATGGTGTTGTTCTATGATTCCAAGTATCTATTCCATCTTGGAAAGTTGAAAGTACATTGGTTGGGACCCTACATCATCTCATACATTCTTGATTCAAGAACTTTCAATTACAAGCACTAGATGGGACAATATTACTAGGTCATTTTAATGGGAGTAGGATGAAGCCCTAATATAAATAAGTCTTCATGGTGTTTGTAATACGGTAAAGTTGTTAGTTAGCTTAGAATTTTGCTTTATGTTTTTCTTTCTCTTGTTTCCTTTCTCGTTACTTGTTCCCTTCTTTTTGTTTTGTTTTGCACCTTATGCATTGATAACCACATTATTTTTCCCAAGGGTTTGTATGCACAGAGGACCACACATCTATTTTAGTGTGGGGTAGAGTAATGCAAAGCAAATTATATGCCTATAATACAAGTTTAATGGCCCAGTAGAAGGAAGTGCGTAAGGTTACGAAAGCATGTGAGGAAACAATAGATGATGATTTATGGTGTCAAGAAGGCTATAAAAATACCACATATAAAGGATGAAGAGCATAGGAACAACATGAGGTAGGTGAGGGTAAAAATCGGGTAAAGGATAGAAGAAGTTCCTTTGTCACTATAGACACACATGTAAAATTCTTCAATCAGTTGGTGTTTTACATGCGTAGAGAAGATTGTAAAGGGATTTTTACATAGGATTGGGCATGTGGGTAAGGGCACTTAAAGTTGGCTTAGCGGAAAAATCCACATTTAATTTTAAATTACATTAGTAGGTGAGATAGCATTTGTTGCTAGAGGAAAGAAAAACTATAAATACAAGGTCAAGAAAGTTAGTATTCTATCTTACTATTATGAAGTTGAAGCACTCTTGCAAACTAGGGCATCCAGAGAGAAATTTTTGCAAAGGAAGAAAAATGTGAGAAATCTAAGAGTGTGACTAGAGTGGATCTGCAAACTAGGAGGAAGGAGTACACGGTCGTGAGAGAAGGTTGTTTGTGGTGCACCATCTTGTGGAAGTTTTTCCTTGTTAGGTTTTGGTAGCTAGGGCATGGAAATAGAAGGAATTATTCTAGGAGTTAAGCTTTGGAGTTAAGTTTGGAGTGTAGTAGAGTAGCATGGTAGCGAGAACAAAGTAATGATTTCATAGTTTATCTTGACTGAAATCATGACACCAAAGAAAGCAATTGTTTCATCAAAGAAACTAAAGGGAAAGGGAAAAGGAAAGAAAACCATTTTCGTCACAAGCTCCAATGAAGAATGGTACGCATAAATGCAATACCCATATGGATTATTTCTAGGAAAGGAATGGATATCACATCTAAGAAAAATTACGTGTGTGATTATAACCATCTCACTAGCACAACCGAGAAGGAGATGGTGCGAGAGTTGGTCCAACCAGCTAACAAAAGGAAACTTGATGGGATGCCCATATATAGTGACAAAGAGAATGTCAAATTGGAAAAAGTAGGGTTATTATAACTATATGATTTTCCTTACTTTGGTAAGCCTGAGTGCCTTTATCAATGGTTGATGTCACGCATGTATGAGGATCACTTTTATTTTGTAAGGCGTAAGATGCACATAACACCACAACTGATATCCAATTTCATAGGTCTTATTTGTGAAGGAGAAAGTATAGATGATGATCTGAGTGACAAGGAGGCTATCAAGGAAACTATAGTAGTGTATGACTATAAGAAGGGTTCATGATACTTTGACATTACAGAGATTCTAGACCCTATTATGAGGATGGCCACACGCTTGGTGACCAAGCTCAATGATCAGGAACGATGGACACAAGTGAACAAGGCATGGATAAATGTATGCCAAAATATATCGAAGGAACCATCTATAACTTGTCTACTTTCATCACAAATGAGATCATAAGCAGCACACAGGAGGGAGAAAAGATATTATTTGATAACGTCCTCCTCACCATTTTCTTTTTAGAAATTGGAGTGTCAGATGGTCCAAAAAAGTTTGTTTGGGAGTATCCATATGAGGATCCCTCACTCGTAAAAAGATTTGAAAAATACAGTTGTGAAACTATGACAACTACTCATAAGGTACACCTGGTAAAGTGGTATAAACACATGCGTGACACATTCAAGGTAAAGTGGAGGATCCTAGATAAGTTTCCCATGCTTGTGGATGGAGAAGCAGAATTTTTAGTATACTAACATTTTTGCATTGGCAAATTTAATTTAACAAATGGGATTAAGGGTCCATGGTGCAAGTTGTCCTTCTCCTTCACCATGCAATACTTCCAAGCAGGGGTCAACAGGTTCAAAGAAGCCAAAATACTAAGGTTCAACCTTAGTGAAGTGGACCAAGACCACCGTAAGTTACGCAGAAAACTTGTGTACCCTAACAAGTGCATGTGCATCGAGAAGTCTATCTCCCACGAGGTTTAAATGATGAAACCAATAACACTTCCAATCACTAGAAGGGCTACTACAAGGATATACCTTCACATAAATCCAAAGTTTGAGAAAGATGCATACTTGGAGAATGATGTCTCCATCCCAGAAGACCCCATAGGAAGAAAAAGGATGTGCCAAAGAAGAGAGAGAGAGAGAAGAGGGGCATGAGAAGAAAGCACCAAGTGTCTAGACTACACAATCAGTGGGTACACCTGAAGTAGTTGCAAATCCTAGCACTTACGTGTGGAGAAATAAGTTTCCTACTAAGGAAAGGACCCTAAAAGAAGAAGTGCTTGAGCATGAAGAGCACCTCACCCATAAGGAGTCACCGATGAAAAGGTCGCATGTCAAGGACAAGGAAAAAGAAGAATCTCTTATACTTGAATCTCCAGTAAGAAAGAAGAAAAAGGTGACAGATGGGGTAGACTCAAAATATATGGAGAGTCAAGATTCCTACATCGGTGACAAGGATGATGATGGGCTTGAAGGAGGTGAAGACCATCGAGTCTATGATGTACATGATTCTGAGGAAGAAGGAGATGAAGATTATAACAAGAAAGATGAGGAGAAGAATGAAGAGGAAGAAGTTGAGGCTCAAGGCAAGGGGGTGAGCAAAGAAGTAAGCACGAAGAACCAAATACCCCCAAGCCTCACCAAGGAGCAAGTAGAGATAACGACTCATAGAGTGCTAATGAAGGTTCCGAAACTAAAGGAATAAATCCATCGGTGAATTCTCAAAGCAGCTATCAAGTGAACAAGTTTGTAACATGCTTAATAAGGTTTCAAAGTAGAAATTGAGGCGGACTATTTGGGAGAAATGATAGAGTAAGAATCCTAGAGGAGGAACTGGAGAAGAAAAAGAAGGAGCTCGTGGAGAAGAGAAAATACCTAAAGCAAGAGGATTTGATTAGCACTCGGTTCATGCGTGATCTAAGGGAAGAAAAAGCTAAGGTACGTGAAGTCTCAAGAAGGTGGAGATGATTACTAGATGCAATTTTCCTAAAGCACCCCGATTTAGCACCTCCCAATTAGAAGTATGAATTAGCCTTACAATTTCTAGAGGATTTGACTTTCATTCTCACAATGGAGAGGCAACCACTTGCTTTAGAATCCACAAAGGAGGTACATGCATGCTAAAAGAAAGAAAACAAGATGAAAGTTATCGATATTGTGGCTCGATACACTAAGATTATTACAGAAGTAAAGGTTGCTACACAAGTCACTTTGAAGCTGTGTGTATGACAATTGTACTAATAGGGATAAAGTGGAAAGCATCTTGGTTGCCACCCATGAAATGGAAATCAAGGATTTCAAGAGAAAAATAAGGGGAATAGAGTGGAAAGATACAAGATCCGGGATGAGGTGGAAAATAAATCAGAAGCAATCGAGACCTTGTGAGGCTCGATCAAAAGCAGGTTAAAGGAACTATACCCCGGATCACATGTAGTATGGACACACTTAAGGACTTGGGAAAGAAATTGGAGGGTATTTTCGACACCATGAGCACCAAAGGGGAGGAGCTGAGTTTTGAGGAAGTGAGCACCCTTGTGTGTAACCTTTTTAGTAAGCTCAGAATGAGGTCAATGCTTGGGGGAAGCTAGAGGCAAAAATAGGAAAGGATTTCCCTCTCCTCCTCTAGCAATAAACAAGTTCCCCTTTCTTTCATTATTTACGCCAATTCTTCATTCCTTTATTCTTTCTTTCTAACCATAGTAAGAGCTGTCATTATTTATTCTATTGAAGAGTATTTCCAATGAAGGATAGTAGGTGTATTATGGGATGATGTTGGGCCCAAGAATATTGGCCAAGTACAAGAGGGTGCATGGGCATGTGGGACTGTTTGAAGAAAGGGCACACGGGGTTGAAGGCATGCAAGGAAGGGTTATAGAATGATTTTGTAGAACACATGACGCACGTGTGTAAGGCAAGACTGGTTTTGGACTTAGCCATATTTGGTGTCCTCGGCACCACAAGAGAAAAGTGCAACCCTTCTAGCATGCAAGCTGGATAAAGTGCCATCTGGCGATTATAGGATCAAAAAGGGAATATTCCATGCATGTGATGGGAGGTTCTAGAAGAGCATAATTACATAGATTAGAGAGCTCGGATCGAAGAAGGAATGGTCCATTAGAGGACCACTTGGACACTTGGAAAATGATATGTTACCTCAGAAGGTATGGTGGTGTAGGTAAAATTGCTATATATTGAAGTGCGCACATGGTAGAAAGGGAAATGGGTATATGTGTTGTGGTAAGATAGAGATTGATTAGTGTGGTAGACTAGTGGAAGAGAGGTGAAGCTCTATAGGAATACAATGAAGAATTCTATGGGCTAGGATTAGAGAAAGTATAGGAGTGATGGCACACTTAGAGGGATGGGTATGTATTCATCTTTGTAATGTGATGAACATAGTGTAGCTCTAATGCATGACTTAGCTCTACATTGTTATATGAGGGTTTGTTATGACTCCAAGGGATGTAATGTGGATTATTGAACATGTTAATATAAATGGAAGGATCTATTTTAAGGCATATATGTGTTCATGAGTATAATATTTATGCATTTCCTTTGTGTATGAATCATTTCCATATGCTCTTGTTATTTCTCTTTTCTGGATGCAATGAGATGAAAACTCATCCTAGGTTCTCAAAATAATGCATGGTTATTTTCTATTCACTTGCACTTGAATACCTATCATAAGATGATGCATTCTCACAAGACTCACATAAAGGAGAGACTCGGTGCTCACACATGCCTCGGGTGAGTGCTCGGACCATTGTGTGATAAGTCAAAGTGCATGGGATTGGACTATTGGTCTAAGGGTATAAAAATGACTACATCTTGGTTCCATTATCGGGACCTCTTTTCAAATTTGTTGTGATAAATGGCATGCATCTTCATCCCTGTGATGTGTGATGACCTAACATCTTACCATGGAAAGAGTTGAAACATGGTGATCTTTGTGTTTTTGGAGGACTGATCACACCTTTTAGGAGGAAATTTCACATAATACATATATAGATCTATATGAGGTGTTTGAAGAAACTCTGTGCGATGAGATGGTAGGGATTGTAAACACAGGAGTGAGCCCATTTTGGAAGCTCGAGAATTCAGCCATGGCTAAACAATTAAAGAAATTATCAGCTAATTTGGTACATGAGGTGCGTAGTGGGATTTGGTGCACATATTATGAAGTATAAGGGCATACAAAGGACAATTATTCTCATAAATCGGTGCGCTCCTTATTTATAGGCGATATATCTATCACTTCGACCACGGTTCAAGTCAGTTCCCATTTTTGCAACACATGATAAGAAAGAACATGTCCTATTCTGTAATATATATAGGTCTACAACTCATGATACTTAATATTACAAGTTGATTGATTAGATTCATGATGTCATTGATATTGGGATATGACAGACTAGTGTTGCAAATAATTCTAAGTAGAAAAGTGAGCATCATGACCATGATCATAATTAGTGGAATTCTGATGGAGGTCATGGTAGAGCTCGAGGTTATCAAGGAGGATTCAAATTTTGAGGTCATGATGGTGGGAGAAATGATTTCCCTCATGGAACTTGTTATACATGCAGATCACTGATTATTACAAGTGTGAGTGTCCTCGAACATTGATAATTCTTTTTATGGAAAGAATCATAACTATGAAGAGTTCCTAGACTTGTATGAACATTTGAGCAAGAAACACAAATAGGAAAACAAGGTTGAAAGAATGGTTAGAGTGCGGTGTCTTTGTGGAAGATCAATGGATCTTTGAAGTTATCATAGGATCTTGAGTTAGTACCTATGAATATTACTACATGCGTTGAAGTTACACGTGCTTAGGAAGTTACGAAACAAAATCCTTTCATTACTAAGGAAGAGGTTCTACATGCAAATTATCTAAACCCTATGTATCAAAAGGAGGTTTATTAAGAAACCATGGGGGTAATTCGAAATTTATAGGGTGAGATATAGTGTTTAAAAGAGAAGTTTCATAATTTAGAATAGAAGAAGGAATCTCAGCTCCATCGGATGAATGTTGATGATCTAAAGGAGGTTTTAAGATATTTTTCAAGATAAAACTATTCCTTTATTGGGGAATTGGTTAAAGGGAATCACTTCATGCATTGAGATTGAGCATGAAAGGAAGATTTTACATGTTAACATTTCCCCTCATAGCCTATATTATGACACAAAAACCACTCTGAATTTCATTGTGGATGGTTGGCTTTTGAGTAATATTCTAATTGATATAGGTACAAAAGTAAATGTACTCACTTTGGATATATGGGTTCAGATGGGAAGACCACCATTGCAGCCATCTTCAAATGTTATATTTATGGAAAACATGACTAAAGCCACACCTATTGGAGTTTTAAAGGATGCATCAATTACTATATAGGGAGCCAAGTTTATTGGGGACTTTGAGGTCTTAGCACTTGTAGAAGCTGATAGTTTTCTAGCTTTACTTGGGTGCCCTTGGTGTTATGCAAATAACGTTGATCTACATTTCAAAAAGGGTATATAAGTTTTGAGAACAAAGAGGAGCATATCATTATCCCCTTGACAGATGAGAAATCTACACCTTATGTAGAGCCCTTAAGTGAACAAGATTTGAACATAATTTATGTGTGCACCATATGAGATCCAAAAATTCTTGAGCCATCAAAGGAAGAAGTTATCCAATGGGGTGATGCACACTCCCTAAGCGATACTACAAGTGTTACATGTGACAACTGGACACATGATACCTATGAAATGGTTGGGCGTGAAGTAGGAAGTGTAGTTGTGTGCGTAAGTAAGACACGTACTATCAAGTATTTAGGCAGCAACCGGGCACCAAGGTACACCTTTGGTGAAGATAATCTTGAGGTATTCTTGCTTTCTATGGAATTTCAGTGGGAATGTAAGGTGGAAAGAAGAAATATGATAGTTTATACTTTACATAGGATGACAACGCGCTGGTGGATGGTTCACAAGGATAATATTTTGGAGTGGATATAAGTGAGGATTAATTTATCTACTAGAGTTTTAAGGAGCAATGTACCTACTCAGATCTATTAATTTCATGGTAATAATCTTGTTTAGAACCACGTTTAGTAGTGAGAGAGACTCGGATAGAGAGGCAAGAAGATTTACCACCTTCGTTGTGGGTGCACAAGCTTCATTTCACCTAGTGAGGCTACATGTGTGCATGGTATGTTTGGCCCCTAAAGAAGATTTGCACCTATGGCACGAGAATTTTTGTCACGCACTAGCTAGGCACAAAGGTTCCGTGGAGGTTACTTCAGGGAAGGTGCAAAAGTTCATGCCTAGGCGGAACAAGGTCAGGACTTAACCGCATTTTGGACCATGGTTAAAGTCATGATAGAAGAGCACTTGGAGATGCAACTAGGATCAGTTATAGATAAGATTAGGACATGGATACTTGCAGCTCAAGGAAGGAATATTCCAGGGTATAATTATAGTTATCATAATAGAATCAAGAGCTGAAAAGTAGATTTTATCATGGATTATGTCAAGTGCATGCGAGGATACTCGAGTATGGAAAGACATGATGAAATTTGGCAGGTGGTTCACTCTGAGTGATGATTAGGTGGTAAGGAAATATTCATTTGAGTCCCTTGATTATGAAAATATTGGCACGAAACAAGGGAAATGCGGTTGGTATGGTGGTTTTTTTGGTTGTGTTGTAGAGAGTGGGATGGAAATAATAGAGATGAGGGAAGTGAATGATTGATGGAGCATGTATGTGAGAACACAAAGAGAATTAGGAAAATATATGTGGTATCATTATTAGACCCTCTGTAATGAAGCCATTATAGGAAGTACTGAAATTATGTGAATGTACCTGGTCCATGTATGGATCTCTTAATGTATCTTGGCTACTGTAAACACTTGTAAAGCAATAGATAATGGAGTATTCGAGTATCTGTGTTTAAGGGTCCAAACTCTTGTGTGATTTACACTATTAATGGTTTAGATCCAATTCTCTTATGTTATTAAGATGTTTACTTTCATGTTACAGTGCATCTATGTATGGTTCTAGCTTTGTTACTTTTGTTCTTATAATGGATGCATATATTACTATTTCTACAACATTCCTCCATTAATGATGAAGCGTTCTTACAAAAATCACATAAAAGAGGGCTTGATGCCTTTGCACCCCTTGGGTGAGTGCCCATTCTAGGTTGGGTGATATACAAATGTGTTTAGGGTTTGAAGAGAAGGAGTTAGAGGTAAATGTGACTACATTTTGGTTTCATTTCAGGACCTCTTTTGAAGTTGTTGTAAGAATGGTGTGTGATGACAGAGTGCTTGACCTTTGAAAACATCAAGACTTGGCTTAAAAACATGGAGGATGAGTTTTCACAGAGATTCAATATTGGACCTAAGTTTGATGCACGTAAATGGGTAGAGGAGCATCTATATCATGAGATCTATGAGACATTCTTTTGTTGTTTTCCAATAGAGTTGTATGAATGGTTGTCGGCATATGATTTGAGGAAGACCTAGTATTATAGACCTCATGTGTGGACCCAAGAAGAGTATCAGAGGCTACATGATGTTGATCTAACTGGACTCATGTTGTTGATCATTAGTGGAGTGGAGTGTTGGCTAGTTATACCTTGGAATACGTGATTTCTATGTATTATTGACCTAGATATTTTTAAGTTTGAGTTCTTGCAGGAGCTTAGGGATCATTCTTGTATGTTATGTCATTATCCATTAAAATCATGATTATCACTCTGAGTATGGATGTATTTCCTATGGCTAGTTGATTTCCCACTAGGTGTGGGGTAAAAACTGGTGTGGTAAAAGATGGTGGATTCTATGGTAGAAGAAGAGAGAGAAGAGAGGAGGCTTAAGTATAATGAAGCATGAAAGAGGGAGTTCACAAGATAATGCAAAGTTTTTGGAGTGATGGATTTATGGAGGCAAATATTGCACGAATGATTTGAGTTTGTGTGGAGGGTGTGGGACCTAAGTAGTTTGTGCTACCCCATCTTAGTAAGCGCAAGAGAGAAACCCCTTGAATTCTGGTGAGAGTTCATCCTATGGATAAAGGACAGCTACAGGCACACATTTTAGGCCACCTGGTAACCAAACCCTAGTGCTTTGTTTTCCAATTCATGAGATAAGCATTGTTAACCTAGTTCGTGTTGGTATTAGTAGCCGAGTGACACCTGGTATATATAATTTTGTATTTTTTTCTTATATGGCAACAAAAACATTTATTGTGTTTAAAGGGATCCTATCTGACACATCATTTAGGTAAGGTGTGGCTACAAAAAGTTTAGGTATCCTGTCTAGAAGTGGTTCTACATCATAGATCATCGGCGCGTAGTTTAGCGCGACGGTGGTAAGCGAGAAACATAGCCTGTATCGGGCCCCATACCTACAATGGGAGGAGGATCTGGTGGTAGAGGAAACCCGGAGGGAATCAAGATCCTAGATATGGTGGGCAAGGACCACAAAACCATCAATATGTGTTTTATGAGATGTCTCCACATTTTCCGATTACAAGGGTATTGAAAATGTTGCAGAGCATGTACATAAGTGTGAGTTGCTATGGCACACAAAGGGGATCACTTCCCGCAGTAGAAAGTAAGTAAATTTGTAGATATGTTGCAAGGGTACATGCATAGATGGTACCAGAAGTATGACCCCCATCAGATAGTGGTGGATTATACAAAGACCTTTGCATGATGCCTTCCTTTTAGAATTTCATATTCCTAAGTTTGAGAAAAGAGCATCAACACGTTGAAGGAGATCCATCTAGGGTATGGTAGAGAGTGTGTGGGAGTATGATGCGTGCTTTAAGACTCTTTTGTCAAATTTGTCTTATGATATCCATCCATCTTAGCATGCCCAGTGGATCATTGGGAGATTGATAATGCCTTTTAGATGAGTGCTTTCCCACAAGACTTTCATGGAGCTGCATGAAGGCTTGGAAGTTGATTTGCATGCTAATTCCTTTGGAATCATTCACACTAGAGTAAGCCCATTTTTAGAAGAACATATCTCTACCATCAAAAAGTAACTAGAGAAATTATCTACGAACTCAACTCATGAGACTCATAGTGGACTATGGTGCATGGATTATGAGGTATAAGGACACATAAAGGATAGTTTCCCATGAAAGACAATGCACATCGTGTCATTGGATTGTGAAATTTTTCATGGAGATCATGATCCAAGTAGATTCCCATTGTTATAATGTGCACTCCACAAGAATGTGTCTTCTTATTATAATATTTTCTCATCTATGACTCATGATACAAAGGATTTCTAATTAATAGACCAAATCCATGATGTCATTGATATTGGTGTATGCCATACCAGCATTGGAAGTAGTTCTAAGAATGAAGGTCTTTAGTATGAAGGGCACGAGAGATGGAGGAAGTCAAGGAAGAGGTTTTTGTGGAGGATTTATAGGCCATGGTAGTCAAGGAGGTAAGAGTGAATTTCCCGTGGAACTTTTTATAATTGTGGATCTACTGAACACTACAAGAGCATGTCTAGATTTTCTACAGTGCTCATGGTGTAGGAAGAAGCATAAGTATGAGGAGTTCCCTAAGTTGTATGAGCACATGAGCCAGAACCAAAGGAAGGAAAAGGGCACAGGATGGTGAGTGTGAAGTAAGATGATCCGCAATGGATGCCTAGGGTAGCACATAACCCTGAGTTAGAACCTGTCTTAGTAACTACGTGAGTTGAGGATGGGTGCAAAAGGAAATGTTGAGGCAAAATCTTCTCATTACATGAGAAGAGGTATTGCATGGGAAGTATCCTGATCCAACTCATTAGAAAAAGGTCTACCATGAGACTATGGAGGTGATTAGGAACTTGTATGGGGAGATTCAATTTCTAAAGGAGAAATAACAGAAGTTTAAGAAAAAGAAGATTGCTGACATTCCCCAGAAGGACATGGAAGAGGTTAGCGAAGTACATTGAATTTTGTGCCAAGATAATATTATTCATCTGTTAGGAGATTGGTTGAGAGAGAAAGTACTGAACGTTGGAGGTGAGTGTGATTGGAAGGTCTTACATGTTAATTTGCCTCCTCATAGTCTTGATTATGATAAAGAGATCAAATTGAATGTAGTTGTGTATGGATGGATCTTAAGAAACATTCTAATGGACACGAGGCGAGGTCAATGTCATTACTCTAGATGCATGTAATTAGATGGGAGGCCCCTATTACAACCATATTCAAATGTGTTATATATGGTGAATAGGAAAAAGGCTATGCCCATTAGAGTGTTGAAGGATGCATCCATAACCATCCAAGGGGAAACGTTTACTAGATATTTTGAAGTCTTAGCACTTTCTAAGGTAGATAACTTTCTAGCATTACTTGGACACCCCTAGTGTTATAAGAATAATGTTGACTTGCGCTTCAACAAAGGGTACATAAGCTTCAAGAACAAAGAGGAATGCATCATTATTCCACTCATAAATGGGAATTATGTGCCATATGTGGAACCTTTAGGAGAAGAGGACCTGGATAGAATCTATGTGTGCACCATTAGAGAACCTGAGATTGTTCATCCATCCGAGGAAGGATTCATTGACTGGGAAGACGCTTAGTCCATGAGTGATACAACTAGTGTTGCATGTGATGATTGGGCGTAGAGGGAATATGAGTGTATTGGGAGATAATTAAAGGGCACTGTGACTCAAGTTGTAAGAGAATTATCGAGTTAGGAATCTAGGAGGAAGGGAGTTACCACACACTACATTCGCGAAGGTAAGCCCGATGTATGTTTGCATGTGATGGAATCCTAATGGACATGTCAAGTTGAGAGAACGAATATGATTACTTATACCTTGTGTAGAATGATAGCGCGCTAGTGGGAGACCCATCAAGATAACCTTCTAGAATGGCACTAAGTGAGAATAACACTCTCTATTAGGTTTCTCTAAAGAAATGCACCATCTAAAATAGGTGACTATCATGGGAAGTATTCTACCTCATTCCACTTCTAAGAGTGAGAGAGCCAAGATGAAAGGCATGGAAGCCTTGCATCCTTCATTATGGGTGCATAAGTTCTATTCCACCTTGCAGGATTGCGTGCATGCATGGTATATTCATTGAGTTGTATTTTCATACATGAAACTAGAAGGATTTGATGTGGATATTATTCAAACTTTTGAGTATCAAATTTTGAAGCCATTGGTGAATGAGGCATTGTAGGTAGTCAAGCACCTTCTTGTGGAAGATAGCGCCAAGTGGAGGAAAATATTCTAGAGTTATTAGGTGAACTGGTTTGGAGGTGTACTTAGATGATGGAGAAACTAAGAAAGTTCAACTTGAACGTTCTTATCTAGAGAAAGAAAAGGGTAAGTTGGTCTACCTGATAGATGATAAAGAGGTAGATAACTTTGATATTAATCATAAGGAAGGTACACATGAAGTTATGGATAGTGCATATGAGAAGGCTCATGCTTACCATTAGCCCTTGAAAACTAAGAAAGTTAACATTGGTATAGAGACAAAGCCAAAGGAAGTTGTCATTGGAGATTACTGGATGGAACAAGAAGTGTCGAAAATCATTGATCTACTGTGCAAATTCCAAGATTTTTTCCCGCGCGGGTACCATGAATTGAAAGGAGTACATCACTCATTGGGAGAAATGAGGATTAAGTTAAAAGAGGGTGTGCACTGGTTCAGAAGAGGCCTTATAGGATGAATCTGAATCTACACATAAAGGTCAAGGAGGATATTGATAAGATGATAAAATCGGAATCATTGAGGTAATTAAAGAATATGAGTGGGTGAGCCCGATGGTAATTAACATTAAAAAGGATGGAAGGATAAGGATTTGTGTTGACTATAGGTATTTGAATGTTGTGTGTGTCATATATCCTTTTCTAACCCCATTTACTGAGGAGATCTTGGAAGGATTAGCAAGGTGGGAGATCTATTCTTTTATAGATGGATTTTCAGGTTATCACTAGGTGAGAATTGCAAAGGAAGACCAAGAGAAGAATACTTTCACCACTGAATGGGGAATTTTTTCTTATATGGTCATGCCTTTTGCATTGAATAATGCACCTGTTGTGTTTTCACGCATGGTAGTAGAAGCCTTTCAAGAATTCATCCATAAGTTTCTACAATTTTACCTGGATGATTAGATGGTGTATGGGTTAGTAATAGATCATTGTGACAATCTGAGATTGATGTTTGAGATATGCAGGCAGTTGAGTATCTTACTTAACATTAATAAATGTGTCTTTGCTTACCCCATTTGGCACTTTACTAGGTCACATCATATGCAAAGAAGGATTATTGGTAGACCATGTAAAAATGGTTGCTATCTTAGGATTAGAGGAGCCTACTAGTAAAAGCGCAATGCGTGGATTCTTAGGAAATATGGGATATTATAGGAAATTCATCAAATTCTATGCTAGGATCTTTTTGCGCAATTACAATATTTTTTGAGACATAAGAGTAAATTCCATTTGGGTGAGGTGCAACAAGTGGCTTTTGACACACTAAAGGACAAACTTACCACTGCGCCCATCTTGCACTTTCCCTCTTAGGATAAGCCCTTTCATGTGCATGTTGATGCATCAAGTATGGTGATTGGAGTGGTCTTAGCATAACCTGGAGAGGGGATTATTGACCATCCCTTGTGTTTTTCTAGTAGGAAGCTAACTCCAGTAGAACAGAATTATACTACCAAAGAGCACAAGGCATTTTCAATTATCTATGTGTTGTACACATTTATACAATATTTTCTAGCAACACATTTTATTTCTACATAGACCAAATGGAATTAAATTACTTGGTGAACAAGACCATTTTACAAGGGATCATATATCGGTGGATCTTGATGTTTTAGGAGTTTGACTTCTTGGTCATTGTAAAACTAGGAAAGAGAAGTTTTTTAGGTTGTGGAGCCTATTTTCATATGTGAAAGTGTCGAATACTATACACTAAGAGCACTATACACTTTCCACAATTGTCTCACCAAGGTTTTTGGCCTCGAAACAAAACGTGCCCGATATACCAAGAAATGTGTTTTTTCTCATATGGATGGGATTTTTGACCCATAGGTTTATGGGATGATTTTGGCCCATGGTTTTGATACCCACGGTTTTGTAAAACTACTTAAGCAGTTTTCTACTTATGTGGTTTTGTGCATATGGTAGGAATTATGTAACATTGCAGATGTGTTTTGAATTCGGGTGTGAATTCTATAGAGTTTGTTGAGCATAGCTCCAAACAGATCTGGGTATTCTATTAAGAGAGCGGTGGCTTATAATAAAATTTGAGCAAGTGATTCTTGGTGGATGTAGCCCAAATTGGGTGAACCATGTTAAATAATGTCTCTTTGTGTTGTGTTATTATTATTTTGCACTTTTATTTGAGATATGTAATATTTTCTACATATTAGTTTCTATTGTTGCGATTATGTGAGGGATTATTCCGCATATTTTATCCCTTATTTCCTAACAATTGGTATCAGAGCCTGGTTTGGTTTTTTGAAGTTTTAAATTGTAAGGAAATTTTTAGATTCGAGTGGGAGCTATGGAAAATGATGGAAGATCAAGGGTTGATAAATTCAACGGGAAAAATTTTAGTATTTGGAAGATGCAGATGGAAGATTACCTTTATCAGAAGGATCTTTATATTTTGTTGTCTGAGAAGGTGAACAAATCCTCAAGCATGATGGATGCAGAATGGGATTTGCTAGATAGGAAGGCACTTGGGACAATCTATTTGTGTCTTGCATCTTCGTTATTATTTAATGTTTCAAAGGAAAAGACTACAAAAGAACTAGTGGATTCATTAGGGAAGTTGTATGAAAAACCCTCTTCTGTAACAAGATCTTTCTAATGAAAAAGTTGTTTAATATGAAGATGTCTAAAAATGGTTTGGTAGAATATCATTTAAATGATTTTAATATGGTTGTAAATATGTTATCTTTAGTTACAATATAATTTGATGAAGTTATGGATTTATTAATTATGTGATCTTTATATGAGAGTTGGAATAGCCTGGTAATGGTGGTAAGAAACTCGGTTCTAGCTAACTCAAAGTTGAAGTTTGAGGATGTTGTAGGGGTGATTCTAAGCAAGGAAATGTGAAGAAAAATCTCCAGGGAGTCTTCTACTTTATGGAATGATTTGATAGTGGAATCTAGAGGGAGACAGAAGAATAGAGGAAGCTGTTGAAAATTGAAAGATCGTCCAAGGTCAAAATCCAAAAGAAATATAGTATGTTGACACTGTGGAAAGTTTGGGCATGCAAAGAAGGATTGTTGGGATATTTAGGATAATAAGAAAACAAGGAGGCAAATGTGGCAATGGGTAATGTATGTCACGATGCCTTTATTCTTTCTTTGCACAATATTGTTGAATATTGGGTTTTAGATTTGAGGGCTTCTTTCCATGCTACTCCACATAGGCATTATTTTGTTGATTATGTTCAAGGGGATTTTGGGCATGTTTTTCTTGGTGATGATGAGCCTTGTAGTATAGTTGGAAAAGGATCTGTTTGGGTTAAGATGTAGAATGGGAATACATGGCTATTGAAGGATGTCATACATGTGCCTAATTTAAAATGAAATCTGATATCGGCGAGCCAGTTGGGAAGTGATGGTTGTATTGTGATATTTACGAAGACTCTTGGAAGGTTACCAAGGGTGCTCTTGTGTTAGAAAGAGGTAAGAAGGTGGGAACCTTATATTTAACCACTTATAGGACTAATGTTTGTAATCTTGTGGCTTGCAGAATTAGATACAACATTGTGGCACTATAAACTCAGTCATATGAGTGATAAGGGCATGGAGATCATAAAGAAGGAATTTCTGGATATATACGAAACACATTTGGAGTTATGTGAGGACTGCATATATGGGAAATAGAAGCGAGTAAGGTTTCTCAAGGTTGGACCTACAAAGAAAGAGATTAAGTTAGAGATGGTGCATTTCGATGTGTGGGGAGCCGACTCGAGTATCATCTCTTGGGGTTCAAGTTATTATGTTACTTTTATTGATTATGAAACAAGGAAAGTTTGGGTTTATTTTATTAGAAACAAATCTGATGTATTTGACACTTTTGTTAAATGGAAATCCTTGGTAGAGAATGAAACAGGTCTTAAGATAAAATGTCTCAGTCGAGATAATGGAGGGGAGTATTGTAGCAATGAATTTGATGATTATTGTTATAAGAATGGAATCAATAGGAAAATATGGTTCTAGGAAATCCTCGGTAGAATGGGGTGCCATAACGGATTAACAAAACAATAATGGAACATGCTAGGAGCATGAGGTTATATGCAAGACTGCCTCTTTCTTTTTGGGTAGAAGTGGTGAGCACAACTGTGTACTTGATAAACAGAGGACCCTCAAGTGCCTTGGATGGATGAATACCTAAGAAGGCTTGGTATGGTGAAAAAGTTGATTATTAATTTCTTAGAGTCTTTGGATGTGAGGTGTTTTTCATATAGATAAGGATGATAGGAACAAGCTAGAGAATAAATTAGAAAAATGTACTTTCATTGGTTATGGTGGTGATGAATTTGGATATAAATGTTGGAGTATTAAGGACAAGAAAATCATTCGATCTAGGGATGTGGTATTTAATGAGAAAGTCATGTATAAGCAACAATTGTAGGAAAACAAGGAAGAATCCAAGAAAGAATATGCAGCAATTAATGATCTTCTAGATGGGAAAGTGACATATGAATTAGATCAATAACCTCCTCAATAGGAACCCCAAACTCCTATACTGAGGAGGTATTCTAGGGTAAGAAGAGAACCTAAAAATTTTTCTCCTTCTCTTTATTATTTATCACTCACTGATAGTGGAGAGCCATAGAGCTTTGATGAAGCAATACAGGTAGATGCTAGGGAAGAAGTAGGAGCAAGCCATGGATGAGGAGTATCGGGATCCCATGGAGAACCGGACATGGGATTTGGTAAAGCTACTTGAAGGGAAAAGAGAATTATAGAACAAGTGGGTGTTCAAATTCAAAGAGGAAGAAGGAGGAAAGAAAAGATACAAGGCCCGTTTGGTGGTTAAGGGGTTTGTACAAAAAAAGGTGTATATTTTGATGAGATATTTTCTCATGTAGTAAAAATGACTTCTATTAGAATTATTATTAGAATATTTACAACAAAATACTTACACTTAGAGAAGATTGATGTAAAGAATGCATTTCTCCATGATGATTTGGAGGTGGATCTATATATGTAGCATCTAGAGGGCTATAAGGTCAAAGGTAAAGAGGAGATGGTGTGCAAGCGAAGAAGATCTTGTATGGCTTGAAACAAGCTCCATGTCAATGGTATAAGAAATTTGATAGCTTCATGATGGAGCAAGGTTATATTAGATGTCATTCTGACCATTACGTGTATACAAAGAAATTTAAGGATGGAAGTTATATTATCCTATGTTTGTATGTGGATGACATGTTGGTTGCAGGTAAAAATATGTAGGAAATAAAAGTACTCAAGAAGCAGCTAAGTGAATCCTTTTCTATGAAGGATTTGGGGGCAGCCAAACAAATCCTTGGTATGAGGATATCTTGGGATAGGAAGGAACAAAAGCTAAATTTATCTTAGGAAGAGTACATTAAGAAGGTCTTAGAGAGGTTTAATATGCATGATGCTAAATCGGTTGGGACTCCTTTGGCAAGCTGATTTCAAGTTATCAAAGGAGCAAAGTGTCCCATGATAGAGCAGGAGAGAAACCAGATGTCCAAGGTACCTTACTCATCAGTGGTTAAAAGTTTGATGTATGCCATGGTGTGCACTAAGCCTGATATTGCCCATGCAGTGGGAGCGGTGAGTAGATTTATGAGTGATCCAGGTAGAGATCACTAATAGGTAGTAAAGTGGATCCTTTGATATTTGAGAGGGACCATGGGGACAATTTTTTACTATAATGGATCAGACACCAATTTTTGTGGTTATGTATATTCGAGATATGGCTGGATATGTAGACAACAAGAGGAGCACAATAGGTTAAGTTTACAATGTATGTGGAACAATAGTAAGTTGGATTTCATGAATACATAATCTAGTGGATTTGTCAACCATGGAGGTGAGTATGTTGATGCCACGAGAGGAAAGAAAAGAAATGATTTGGTTGCAACAATTACTTGAGGAGTTAGGGCATAAGCATGAGGAAGGAAAGTTACATAGTGATATTCGAGTGTTATAGACCTAGCTAAGAACTCGCTTTCCACTCTAAGACAAAGCATATACGATTAATGTACCATTTCACCAGACAACTTTAGAGGAAGAGCAGTTGAATCTAGAGAAGATTCATACCAGTCAAAATCCTATAGACATGATGACCAAGGTGATCAAAAGGAAAAAATGAAGTTGTGTTCATATTTGGTTGGTCTTCACGGAAACTAGTGAAGGTTTGAGAAGCTTGCTCGAGAGGAAAACTAGTCTCCAAGTAAGAGATTTTTAGGTTGTGGAGCCTATTTTCATGTGTAAAAGTGTTGAGGACTATACACTTTCCACAATTGTCTCTCCGAGGTTCGAGATACCCATGGTTTTTCCCCATTGTTGTATAAAACTTCTTAAGCGATTTGTCTACTTATGTGGTTTTTGCATATGGTAGGTATTACGTAACATTGCAGATGTGTTTTGAATTCAGGTGTGAATTGTTTAGAGTTTGTTGAGCATAGCTTCAAAAAGATTTGGGTATTGTATTGAGATAGTGGTGGCTGGTAATAAAAACTAAGAAAGTTATTCTTGGTGGATGTAGCCCAAATTGGGTGAACCACGTTAAATATTATCTCTTTGTGTTGTGTTATTATTATTCTACACTTTTATTTGAGATCTGTAATATTTTCTACATATTATTTTCTACTATTGCGATTATTTGAAGGATTATTCCACATATTTTATCCCTTATTTCCTAACACAATTTAGGACCTTACCATCTATCATGAATTAACTTAGGCAAGGACACATAGAGCATTGAGGACATAATTTCGAATGAACATTTGTTTAGATTGCAGTGCGTGCCCTCTGATTTAGAGGATATTGGTGATTTATTGCAAACGGGTTTGGTACTTGAAGGAATGGAGGTCTTGGAGAAAAAGTAGTTGGATATACGTGCCACACCCTACATGTTGATTAGTGGATACTTATGCAAGCTAAATTTGGGATGAGGTATTTAAGCTGGTGCATGTTGGAACATGAGTGTATTGCAATCATGAAAGAATCTCATGGTGGAATTCCAACAGGTAACTATATAGGGAATGTGACTATGCGTAAGATTATATTGGCAACGCTTTGGTGGGAAACAAATTTATAAATATTGTATAGAGTATTGCAAGGCATGTGACCATTTTCAATGTATTGGTAAGACATAATGAGAGAGATGAAATGTCATTAAGACCTATTTCTAGTGTAGAGCCATTTGAAAAATGGGAAATTGAATTTGTGGGCCCTATTTCCCCATCCACACGTAGGACAGAGTTCACCTATTTTATCACGTGTACAAACTATCTTACGAAGTGGGAAGAAGTGGCACCTACGAAGGATTGTACAATGGCTACAACAACTAGGTTCTTATGGGAGAATATAATTAGCAGGTATGGATGCCCATTAAGTTTAACGAGTGATAGGGGTATGCATTTATTAAGTTAGAGTATTAGAATCTTGTTGGTAGAATTTATGGTGGTGCATCACAAAACTACACCCTATCACCCTCAGGCTAATGGAACTACGAGGCATTTAACAAGATATTAAGCCACATGTTAACAAAGATTTGTGATGTGAGGAGAAGAGACTGGGATCATAAAGTCTCTACATTATTATGGTCATATAGAACATCTTATAAATGATTGAACAAAGAAACACCTTTTCAATTGGTGTTTGGCGCAAAGGCTATTATACCCATGGAATTTATGTTAGTGCATGAGGATTAGCTGATGAATAGGTGTTAGAAGAGCGCATCAATAAACTTATACAGTTGGATGAGATGTGCACCATTTCTAGGTGGAGTCAGATGATGGAGAAATCATGAAATAAGGCATCACATGATCATCATATTAGAAACAAGAAATTTAAGGTTGGCCAGATGGTTCTATTATATGATTCCAAGTTTTTGTGCCACCATGGGAAATTCAAGGTACATTGGTTAGGACCATATGTTAGAACAAACATACTTGATTCAGGTCCTTCCTAGTTACAAGCAACCTTTGGATGGGACACAATATCCCGGTTATTTCAATCAAGTAGGTTGAAGCCCTACTATAAAGAAGTCTTGATTTATTTGTAAATAAGTATTTCTAGTTAGCTTAGGCTTTAGCTTAATACATTTTATTATATATGTGTTTACTTCCTTCGTCACCTTGTTTTGTATTTTTGTTGGGTTTTTGTTGCACATTGGTGTGTCGATTACTAATTACATTATAAGAGATTCGATGTGCAGAGGATTTTGCATAACTTTAATGTGGGACTTATTGGCGTATATGTTTGGATATGGTTGGAAAAACCTTTAAGAAAATATGATCAATGGAAAAATCATTTTGGGATGAGTGGCATAAAGGTAGAAGAATGATTTGTGTGGGGTATAAGGTGGTTGAATTTGTGTTGTTGTAAAGGTGTGTTGAGAATAGTTGTTTAAAGACCATGCCAAAGAGAAGCAATGATTGCGTAGTGTAACATGAGGTAGGAAGTGGTTTAGGAGATGACTTGGTGGATGACGTAGAGGTTATGTACTTTGGTGCGAGTCTAGCATGTGGTGGAGGTCGGTACAGGGAAGTAAAAATAGCACACCGAGAAGGTTATGATCAGTAGTGTGCGAGGGAAAGTCACGTGAAGTTGACTTAAGAAAACAAAGTGCTTTATTAAAAAGTGAAGTTAAGACACATGGTCGAGTGATATTAAGGTGTTGAAAAAGTATAAATAGGGGGTGAGGATAGTCATTCTAACTACCTTGTCCTTATAAATTTTAATCTTTGTGCTCACAAGCAATTAAAAAATGATGGAGTTTTGATTAAGAAGTGAAGTACTGCTTACGAACCAATGATGTTGTGAGAATTGAGACGAGATCTTGTAGTATAACAAGGGGTAAGGAATACAGTAAGGCAATAAAAAATTGTGTAGAAGTGAATCTTTGGAAGTTGAAAATATCGAGCAAGGAAGGAGACTGTGAAATCACCTAGGGTATGAAATAAGGAAATAGAAATGGCACCCAAAAATCTTGAACAAAGAGGCCAATGGTGGATAAAGAGTAACCTGTTGAGGTATACTTAGAAATGCAATACCCCTCAGGTTTGATTCAAATAGGAAAGTATATTTATAATATTTAAAGGTGTAAGATCAACTAATATAACCACAAAAAGTGATAAAGAGAAATTGATGTAGGAGGTTACGGTTTTGATGTCCCAAGAGTAGATGAGATCAGAAACCCTATGGTTGACGACTTAGTGTAAAAGGAGTTACAGAAAATTGGATTTTTACATTAATGATACTTATCATTATTTGTAAAAAGCACCTCTTTATTCAGGTGGTTGATGTCATGGGTACACGAGGACTTCTTCTACTTTACAAGGAGAAGAATGATAATTACAAACCACTTGATTAGAATAGTAATGGGCCTACAAAACACTGGTGAGGACATGGCACTTGATTTGTGTTGCAATGTAAAAATTGAGGAATTAGTGAAGAAATTGAACTACGAGAAGGGAGGATAGGCTCAAGTTATTTTTGATTTTGCTGACCCAATGTTAAGGGTCACAACACAACTCATTAGCCACAAATTAGGCACGTCGGAATGATGGAAAGATATAAACAAGAGATTCATGTACATTGCATACAAAGTGTCTAATTGATCACATTGCTATTTCTCTTAGTTTATTACAAGCAATATCATTGAGGAGGCATGAGTACAAAATGAGGTTGGAGAAAAGATCACATGGGGATCCATACTCTTGTTGATTGTATTTTGGGAAATTGGTGTCCCAAATGGGCCAGACGGAAATATATGGGTTTACCCACATGCGCTCTCATCTCCTATAGATCACATTACACAATTTAATTGTGATGTCTCCATCTCGAACACCTATAAAGCACGAATGAAAAATGGGTATGATTGATTGTGAAAAGCCTTTGAGAATGAATGGTACATCCCCATGAGTTTCCACAAGTTGTTGGAGACCAGGTAAAGTTTGTAGTTACACAACACTTTTGTTTGGAAAATTTCATAATGGAAAAAGGGGAGATGAGGATGTGTTGTAAGCTCCCTTTGTGTTCACTACTAGGTACTGAAGTGTTCCATCAACTAATTGAAGGAAACAAAAAATATGGTCTTTAATGGTGATAAAGTGGACGCTAATTTTTACACCCTTTGTGCGATGTACAAATATGACACCTAGCTTGCATATGTTGAGGTTTTGGAGCCATAATTTCTATATTTACATCCACAATTTGATTTCATCATGTTGGTCTAAAAATCTATCTATTAGGCATGTTGTGGGGAAACAGGACAACAACATGTAAGGCATAGCCCGTCTTTGAGACAACAAAGTGAAACTGGTTTATTGCTAATCTATCAAGTAGGAATCTATGCAAATCTACACTATTCTAACTTTAGGGGGTTTGGGATCTTATCCCAGTAGAGGTAGTTCCACCAATGAACAAAAAGGTAGGAGGAAGGAATGGAGGAGGGCAGATCTGCAGGAAGAAAAGAAAAGAATTCCAAGACGGAAAGGTTAGAAGGTTTATGCTTTAGGCTAGTAGTAAACAGATCCAAACTTGCATAAACAAATAAATCAATACTGATGAACATATGATGATAATAGGAATGAATCCAATAGAATAAAAACATAGAACTAACTTAAGAAATGTCGATGGAAATAACACATATATTGAGCACAAAGTCTTAACATATGTATTAATTTTTCTTCTGTTACAAGAAAACACAAAGTTTTCTCTCTTCACTTCTCTTTTCATACAAAAAATTTCCACCTTGAATACAAAAAGTATTCAAGTATTTATAGAAGGAGAAGAGGAAAGAAGACAAAATCAAACAAACTACTTACAAAATATCTTACAAGATATTTACAAAATATCTAAAAAGTCAAAAGTTGACTTTGGGAAAGTTTTTTGGATGGCAACATCCCATGGTGCAAAATGGATGATGTCATCATAAATGCCAACAAGCTTTTTAAATATTTTACAAAAATGATCAAAGCATACATAAGAGGAGAAACTACTCCTCATCATCTCTTTCTCAAACTTGGTGTCCTACTTTTGATCAAGAGAGGCGATGTGACACTGTGCTCGATATTCCATAAACTTTTTGATCATTTCCTGAATTTGACCATGATCTAGACCTTTGAAATGGTCATCAATGACTTCATAAGTTTCTTTCTCATTCTTGAGCTTATCAAGTAACCCGGAAGAACTCCTCGTATGCATCGATCAAGAAGCCAATGAAATCGCGGTAGGCCAAGAGGTTATTGATTGACTCTTGGTTGAAAGTGACCTCTCGGTGCCAAACCTTGAGTGACTATAGCCTTGAAGCACTAGAATGTATCATCTGCTTCCCTCAAGGTGTATGATTCACTGAGCATCCCCTGGAGACATCTTTGTAATTATGTGTTCCATGTTATGTCATGCGTCTGGGGCTTCATCCTTGATTTTATCTATCCTCCCTAAGATATATTCCATTTGATCAACCCAAGAATCTAATACAACGAGAGCTTTATTATGTGACCACGAGTGATCGACGATGTTGACATTGATGGGTCATCATCCGAGTAGTTATCCATTTCTTAGAATGTTTCATATTGTAACTGGCATTATCCAACTCCTCGGAGAGGGAATCACATCGCTTGTAGCTCCTTATTTGCTTGATCTATATCTTGGTAGAGCACTGTGAATTTCCTAGTCATTCCCTCACTATCTCTAAGGATTCACTCAATCTAGGATAATACTACTACACCTTGTTCACCAATCTTAACATATTCATTTATTTTATCGAGAGAACTTCAATGATTTCGGCGGTAGTTATAAGACGAGTGTTGCCCATTTTTGTAATGCTTGGAGGAGATGTTTATTCTGTTCCTTGAGTATTCTCTTCTCTTCTTTTACTTCCTGAAGCTTCTTGTAAAGAAAATATACTGCAGACAAGGCTTCCCCTTGCAGGATTTCAAATTAGGTCCCCATTATGACTTGAGTCACTGTGAAGTCTGTGGGAGATAGATCCTTCTTTTCCTTGGTGGGATCTAGGTAAGCAATCTCCATGACTCTCTCCCGAAGTGCTCTTAGAAAAGTGAGTTATCACTTTCTACTTCTTGGGTCCCTTCTTCAGAATGATGGAGAAGTCCATGGGTGTGATGGGAACCTTTCTCTTATGCTGGCCCAGATGGTCAGAAATCCAACTAGGACTTATGGGAGTGGGAGTAGAGGGAATAGAAGAAGAAACGAGAGTGAAAGGGGAAGCAATTGTGGAGGCCTTAGGGAAGTATGTTGAAACACTCGGTGGTGGCATTGACAAGGAGTCCAACACACCGTTGCTTGTGGGGCCTAGAGTTACTACAGGGGAAGAGAAGGACATGGAAATGGAAGGGATCTGTAATTGGATGGAGGGAATATTGGGCGACAGATCTACGAGAGAGGAGAAGATGGAAGAGGAAGGTAGATGAGAAGACACATCCATAGGAATAGATGATTGAATGATAGGAGGAGGAGAAGAAATGGAAGAAGGAACATTGGGTACCTTTGCAGTTGTAGAAGTGTGACAACATCCCGAGTGGATGTATCCGTTGAAACTTCATTGTCTCTTTTTCTTTACGGAGAGACCAAGTCGACTATTTTCTTCTCAAAAGTAGGAAGGCCTTCATGAGCTTCTTCTTGTTTTCTTGATTCGCCCTCCTTATCCTTTCCTTTTCGTTTTGGCACTTGACCTAGTCTTGGAGGTGCTCTACGAAGGAAAGTAATGAAATCAACTCCAACATAGGTGAGACCATTCTGTTTGCACCAATGTTTGGTGTGCTTTGCAACATGGGCTTAACCCTTTCTTGAATGGTTTTGGCTCCTTGGCTTTGTCGATCTTTGTGAATGGCCAATCATCCCCATCGTGTCAAGGTAAACCTAATCAATTTCTTGATCAGTCTCTTGGAATTCCTTTAGGATAATGGCTATGCCATAGTGGACTATTTCCTCCAGAGCCAGCTAGGAGTGATCCTTTCACCTGATTTCTATCTCATGTGTCATGTCAATCCAAATGCCCTCGATCTTAGGAACATGGATGGGATAAATTTTCTTTCCTTTGGGAGGCAGAGAAAGTGACAATCGAAGGTCAGCCTTGCTTTGGGAATTTGTGCTTCAAATTTAGAAATTATAGCTTAGTATACATCTCCCATGCTTTGCCAAGTGTGGTGCAGGTGTATCGACCAATGTAAGGGGAATGGAGTTCCTCCTTTCTTTATTTTCATACAATTCTCATGATAAGTGATTAGTTACCTTGACAACTCCAAGAGTATCAGCTTGGCCCTCGTATACCTTGGCAACTTACTTGGTTCACCCTAAAAATTCACACTCCGAGGTATGTGAATGTGAGGAATTGTGTGAACAATGCTCTCCAATTATTTGTAGCGGAAATCACACTCGTGCTAGCCCGACCAGTGTCTCATGTTTGGTCTTAGCAAGCGAGATCACCTCATAGAAGAAGGTGTCATTGATTTTAGAGAACTGGGAGATGCTGGCCTCGAACTTTAGCTCTAGGTAGAACTCATATATCTTGACTTGGGGCCATACCCCATTACGAGCCAACCCCGCAAAATATCTTGTTAATGCAGCAACATATACAACATAGAAATTCATGTATAACTTCCCAGTTTTTAGAACTTGTTGAAACTGCTAGGAGATGGTGTCATTGATGATTTTTCTCTAGCCAAAATGTTGATCAGGTGCATTCTATCTCATGGTCTCTAGGTATCTCAACATCCATTTGTGGAAATAATGGGCATCAGGGAGCCCAAATACTCTATTTAAGAAGGTGATTGTATCACTCAACTCTTCATTGAAGTCACTGCGGTGGATGGTTTGTGGCCATCTACTCACTAGCTTCTTGTTCTTTAAGTAAAGCTTGTTCATCATCTACATGCATTTATCCTCATTGTCATCCCAGGCCTTCTTGCAGTCTTCTAGACTTATTTCTACATATTGCCTATGATGAGGAATGCCGTGGTCGATTCAAAGTGAAGAGTCGTGAGGTCGATGATCATCTTTTTTTCGTCTTGAACACATCTAGTTTCTTTATTATAGCAGTGGGAAACCAACATGATGAATTCATTATTTACAACACTTACTGGTAGCCTTGCTGCAAAGTGCAATCCACTACCTACCAATTTTTTCATCCACGGGCCACTGCTTACCTAGTTGGTCCTTGCCCAAAAGTCATCCATATCAATATGAACTAGCTCAAAGTTTCTAATGTCAAGGTTACACTCTGCATATGAGTCAGGCATCCTGACTTTCTGATACTTATACTTCATCTCTTGTTCATTTGCTTAGCTTTAGCTTTAGACTTTGTTGGTTTCTTGCTTGATGAAGACATGTGTGAGCTCAAGGATGGATGTTGTTGTTCTGCAAGAAGAATCAAGGAGGTCCAACATAGAAGAGCCATGTCAACCGTCATGTTATCCATAATGAAAGGTTGCAGAATGAAGAATGAGCAATTATAAGGCTTAGGGCGCAAGGCGCAAGTTTACAACATGCTGGAGAGGCTTAAAATTGCTAGGCGAAGTTTTTGGGGTGTTGACATGAAAAAATTTACACCGATGTTGACGAGGAGAAAAGTTACACCAATCAAAAAAGGCACGGTTTTTTGGATGTTAACATGTAATTTTGGGTGCCAAAGGGTAAATCACATTTAGGAAGGTGTCAACATGAGGAAAATTTCACTTGGTGTTGACCTAAGAAAAAGTGTGCCAAGTAGATGTAGACACTTAAAATTGGTTACTCAATTTAGTGTCCCTCTCATCCATTTACTTGCTTAGGTAACCTGGGGCACGTTTTACGTCACCAATTATCCCCTTGGGATATTATCCAATTTGTGATTTAATCACTTATTCCAAATTTAATTCACCCCATCACATCTTACCCATGAGTGATTAAATATTAAATATTTGATTACGCTTCTTCCCATGCATCTTAATCACTTATCTGCCCCAAATTTATTCTATCTATGTACCACATCTATTTTTCCTCTTCCCTAAGCGGGATATTTCCCGTATTCGGGATAAATCTTATCTTTCTTGAAATCGCTCATTTTGGCCATCTCGGAAGTCTATTCCGCGATCGGCGCCGACCCATATGGTCGGCGCCGATTTTCTAGGAGCGGCGCCGATTATAAAAGCGAGTCCAGAACTCAGTTCTAGGGACCGAAAAAGAGACCACGAACGAGCGAAAAGTGAACAGACGAAAAAAGGAAGCACTTACGCACGAACAGAGAGCGAGAGAGATACAGGTTGTGAGAAAGAGAGATCTTCTTAGCATCAATTGTATCAAATTAGGGCAGATCCTGTCCGAATCAATCCCTGAGAGGAGCACCGTTACTCTGTCCCTGTCACATCAGCATCGCACACCACCATCTATCATCTGGTGACTCTGTTCCAGTGTCTCGCCAACTTCGGCACATCCAGCAGGCCACATTCACCTTCCAATTCCCGAATCTTATCGCACAGTCCCTGATTGATCGATCTGCCTCCAGTCGACGCCGATTCTACCCAGTCGACGCCGATCCGTCTCAATCGACGCCGATCTTAGTCAGTCGACGCCGATCCATCTCAATCGACGCCGATTCTACCCAGTCGACGCCGATTTCCCTGCAGATAGGTAAAAAGGGATACAGGTAACACAAATCCGGCATTATTTCATAGTTCCCTGTTTTCTGTACTTTCTGTCTGCTGTTTAGATTCTGTCTTATTATTGCAATCAGAAAATCTAGATTTTTACTTACATCTTTTATCATGTATGCTTCTTTTCTTAATTGAAAACATGGACTGACATCCGCCGAGGAAGCTTATCGCTTCCCGGACCCGCTTCTCGGGCAGTCCACCTAAATATCTTTTAACGTGGTCTTTTTCTGTCAAGCATCGGTGTTTTGCAGGATACACGGATCTATTGTGCGAGTTGCTCGTGTGCGCCCATCTTATCTACATCGGCTTCCTCATTTGTCTACATCTTCGGATCTTATCCATCAGGTATCGATTTTATTGGAGTTTTTCAGGGTTTTTGTGTTTAGTTTGGTGCATTAACTTGGACAGGTAACAAGCGCGAAATTCTTGATCTACATTCTGGCACGCCCGGTGGGACCCAACCAAAGTCCCTTATTGGTAAGTTCATTTCTTTCCTAGTTTTGAGCTTTGATTCTTTTTCTTTACTGATTTCTATCAGTTCTGCTTGAGCATTTCTTTTCTTGCTTTTTATGCGAGATCGTTATTCGGAAATTTTTTCTATTTTCTTAGAATAGAAATTTCTGTTTCACCGTTATCTGGATATATCTTTCTGGGTTTTCTTTGGTGTTTGCTTAACCTCTTCTTGTGGAGCACTTTGCTTGTTCGTGGGATTGTTCGAGGGGAAGAGCTCAACAACGCGCTTTTTGAAGTCCACACACCTTGGAGAGCTAAATCTACAGGTATTCCTCTTTTACGGTGTTTTCTCCTTTTTAGGATTTCTTTGTCGGTTGCCTATCACATCCAAACACTTCAATTTTTGGTGCTTAAAAAGAACTTAATCGCATTTGGGAAAGAATCTGTTTGACTTGTCTTCATCGAAATCAAACACTTCGTTTTTAAGTGCTTAAAAAGAACTTTTCCTTTGTCATTGCTGCATGTTTTTCATCTAGTTTTAATTAGGCTGGAAAATTGATCAAAATCGGTAGTGACACTATTTGATTTTTATTTTTCACCCTTGCACACAAAGCCAAAATCACTAGGTATAAAGCATTTAAACAAAATTCCTTCCCTGGCCTCGCCTACTTGGAAGTGATATCCAAGAGGAAGAGCCTACGCGGTACTCAGGCCGCGCTATAAATTCACGGAAGATTTTGGTATATATTGGCAAAGCACCCGACTCCCTTATCGCAGCGGTGTGTGAAGTGCGGGGGTAGGCCCCTATATCAAGCCACGTACCGGTCTTTTACTGAAGTGCCTTCGGGACTCCTCACCAAACATTACCCAAACCATCCTTAGTTTGGCTATCTGAGTAGTTCCTGTTCTAAAAAGCCTTCCCTAACATTTTCTTTTCTTAAAAGCATCAAAATTTAAAGGAGATAATCACTTGCGCTGCTTGAATTGTCTGTGCATTAGTTAGGTCAATCTTCTTTTCTGCGTGTTTATGATGACGGTTATCACTACCACAATCTAGAAGAATGGCTCAACTGGTTCCTTCTTCCTCCGAGATCACCACTAGTGTGGAGGTTTCAGCACCCCCAATCTTCCTCGGGACCTTTGTTAGTTGATTCCCATCCGGTCATATAATCCTTTCTATCAAGCCAAGGCAATCCCATCACGTCCAGCTTCCCCTAGTCCTTCGGAAATATCATCTGGCTCGGAGTATGTTCCCCGCGGGGATCCTGAATTCCAGGCATTCCTCGACCGCAATCCGATAGCCCTCATGGACTACCTAGTACACAAATCTATTCAAATATCTGATCAAGGACCACCAATCCAACAAGTGTACGATTACCCTCGTGGATCATCCCAAGTCTTTGTAGAGCAGTTTGCATCGTCGCTCTTGCCTCGAGTCACGGAGAAGAGCGAGGCCCCTATGCCTCCCTTTTCTCTTCCACCTACCATATCGACTAGTTCTCAAATAGTCTTACCTATTCCTAACACCGCAGTTACCTCGAGTATTCCACAACCTACTTCTGAGAAGTCTTCTGCCCTGGCTATAATGAATGCGTCTGCACACCCGCATATTGCTGTTAATTCATCTATGCCCTCCATTGTGTCCCAAGGTCAGTACCTCTTCATGAGCCAACCCCCTCCGAATAGTCAATTGGCTCCTACTTCTCGTCCTCTAGGGGGTCTTTCTTCCAATATTCCAGCAACTGTGACCTTCGCCCATCCTTTAACATCGGCACCCTTAATACCTAATCCGGCAGTAGAAGGCCCCTTTCAGGTCTTGTTCCCCAACATGTCCAATCCAACCAACACCCATGTTCCTCAATCTGTCCCGATCCAATCAACAAACATAGGAGTCCACCAATCACAGGCTCCACCCGTCATCCAACCTTCATTTTCTCAATCACTTATTATCTCACAGCCTGCCTATACGCAAGCCACCTCACAGCAAATACCCCACCCGGTGTCACCCAGAACACCTGGTTATTCCTCTTATCATCCTATCCATCAACAGATGAATCCTCCATTGACACCCCAACAACATCCACCACTTACTTCTTATGTAGGACATACCAATGTACCTCCTCCTCAATCTGACGTGGTTCAAATTCTCTTCAAGAAAATCGCAGACTTGGAAGCCTCCACAAAAGGGGCTCGTCCTTCATACTCCTTTGAAGAAGTGTGTAATGAACCCATTCACCCCTCAGTAGCTTTCAAGCCTTATCCTCCCCAATGGGAACTTCCTAAATTTTCAAAATTTCATAGTCGGGAAGACCCTCAACAACATTTGCGAGCATTCAAACATGCTTGCTGCCTCATAGTCCAGGATCAGGAGCTTATGCTCCGTACCTTTCCTATGTCTCTAGCAGGACCTGCTCTAGACTGGTACAATAACATTCCTCAACATTCCCTATTTTCTTTCTCTCAATTGGCCCAAATGTTTGTTGAAAACTTTTCAATAAATATCGCGCATAAGATCTCGATCACAGATCTTTATAACATTCGCCAATTCGATGATGAATCTATGCGAGACTTTGTCGCTCGTTGGAGAGGGATAATCAACCAATTGTCTTTCTCGCTTCCTCAATCCCAACAAATCGAGTTGTTTACTCGATCTTGTGCTAATCACATTTCTTCTACTTTAAGGATCCAAACTTTCCATACCTTTGAAGAAGCCTTCACGATGGCACACAAACTTGAATCTCGCGCCATTGAGCAAGGAAGCTAAAACTTCGCTCTAAATCTAAACCAGATTTTTCTCGGTTTACCAAACCAAATTCTTCCCCTTCTAAAGACAAAATCAAGGATCCACCAACGCTATCGTACTAAAAGCATCACGAGCCGACAATACTTCTAATCAAACACCACAAAGAGACCCTCATCCTCTCGAAAAGGGAGTTCATCATCTCGATCCTTCACTCCATTGGGGGAATCATATGCCTCTATCTTAGAAAAAATGTTGGAAGTTTGCATGATCGAACTTCCCCCCATTAGGGATGTTGATGAAAGCCGAGAACGCCCATTCTGGTATAGGGAAAATGATTTCTGTCCTTATCATAGAACTAAGGGTCATGACATCGAACGATGTCAGACTTTCAAAAATCTTGTCCAGAAATTCATTGATAAAGGCGAGCTCATTCTGGATAACCCAAATGCTCCCCCAAATCAGGCGCTCGATGTTTTTAAACAACCTTTTCCCAATCATGCCCCGAACCATAATGCTTCAGAGTCTCAAAAACCAAACACTCATACCATCAACTTCATCTCTACCGAAGAATCTTCTTCCGAAACCAAGCCATCTGCAAACACATCAATCGAATCAGAACCTCCTTCCACTTCATCTATCACTGGAGTTCCATTATCTTCAGATGGCCCGTCTTTGAATATTCCTACATTACTAAGCACGGAGTCTTCTTTCTCCGCTCCTTTGTCTGACCTACCATCCATACCCGAGACAGTGTCATCCTCATCTGTCTCATCATCAGACATTCTTTCAATACTCGAGGCAATTACATCCCTTCGAGTTTCCACTGCAGACACATCCACTTCTGTTGCTCCCATTCCCGCTGCAACTATGTCCTTGGTAAATGTACCTATAATTGTGCCGACTTCGACGGAAGCGTCTTCGATTTTGACCCTTCCTATCTCTTTTCCTACAGTAGTTTCACCCATGATTACTGCATCAGAAGTAGTCCCTTCGCAAGGAACTGCTTCTTCATCACCCCCTTCTTCCATCACCAATGTTACTTCGCCTATTAAGGAAAAATCAAAAGAAGTAGCACCAACACCTATACACTTGGTTCCGGAACCTAAACCGAGACAACCAAAATCTAACATTACACCATCAGTACCTCCCCACCTGCTTCCTCCGAAAAGATTACAATCACCTTATGCCGTTGAAGTCGTCACCATCCCTGAAAAAGGAAAGCCCATATTTCGGACCATCAAGACTCTTGGTGCTCTTCCACAAAAATCTCTCTCTACGCCTCATAAACGATTGGATTTGCCCGCTGAGAAGGCATTTTCTTCTACACACTTATCAAAGCCATCGTCTTCTTCTACAACACATTCCTCACCAATACTCCGAAAAATAGACTTACCTACTAAAAAGACGTCACCTCTTCTATCAGGATCATCATCTTCATTACCAAAAACCAAGGCACCCTATGTCCCTCCGATTACACCTACTTTGGGAGCTTCTTCCTCTTCTAAACCGACATTATCTAAATCATCAGTAAATTCGACCAAGCAACCCCCTTTGTCTCCAAAGACCGCAAAATTTGTCACATCTCCATCATCTTCAAAATCTATTTTAGGGGCTCCTCCTCCACCAAAGTCAATCATGTCTCACTTACTCCCATCTCAAGCGCCCAAGACTGCTCCTCCAAATGTCCAAACAAATAAGAGGATTCCTAAAAAGACTGTTAAACCTAACATGCAAGTTCTTTTACCTCGGCAGTCGGTTAATGTAAAAGAACCACCTTCATCATCTTTATCCTCCTCTTCGTCTACCGGATTCTATACCGAAATCCTTCATCAACTTATCCAATCTTCATCCATAACCCTTCCTCCGATTAAACCTTATAACCCTAAAGGAGTTAAACCTACCTGGTTTAACTCTGATCTGATTTGTGCTTACCACCGTACCCCGGGTCATGATACCGAGGGATGTAAAGCTCTTCAAGCCGTTGTCAAGAACCTTCTGGAAGAAAGTGACCTTTTGCTGGAGGAGGAGGAACAAGTACCTCCTGTCACCTTAGCCTCATCTGAGCCCCAACAATCCACTCAGACCTCTGGTGGTCCCACTCCACTTGATCTTCCACCTTCCCAAATTGACACAATCCATATCGCCACTAGAACCCAACACTATGATAACCCATCTTCATCTTCAGCATCTCGACCACGGGTTGTCATTTCTGCAGCCCCTGAAGGCGTGTCTCCTTCCTCATCAGCCTCACGACCCAGGGTCTCTATTCGTGCTGCACCTCGGGCTCAAGTTCCCGTGTCTATTGAGGAGAGTGTTATGAAACAACTTACCCAGGCTCCGGTCAAAATGTCTCTTCTTGACCTCATCCAATCCTCTCCACAACATCGCCAAGCTTTGATTGATAATCTGCGTCGCATCGCAGTGAATTCGGATGAGCCCCAGCCCTTCGAGTGGGTTGTTGGATTGAATAGACCATCAACCACCATTTCTTTTGAAGATTCGGAAATTCCTCCTCTTTCTTCAGAGGACTTGGAGGCTCCCCTCTTTATCACAGTCCAAATCAATGACACTACCTTAAAACGTGTTATGATCGATAGTGGAGCTGCACTCAACGTCATCTCCTCGCACACGTTTGAGCAACTTAAGTTACCAAAGAATGTGGTGTCATCCCCGCCTTTCGCCCTTCGATCATTTAACGATCAGCTAGCAGTCACTCTAGAAGCGTGGTCTTACCCATTCGGTAGGTAAAAAGTCGCTTCATGAACTCTTCTACATCGTGAAGGAAAATTCCACTATAATATGATCCTCGGACGCTCCTGGATTCACGCAATGCAATGTGTCCCATCCACCCTCCATCGATGCTTAAAATATCAATATGAGGGCAAAATATATACTCATCCAGAGATCCTTTTCCTTCCGCACAATGCGACATGACCACAAGGTCTGCCCTCTAAAGAAAAATGCCTCTCTCTCCCGGGGCCTCATCTTCTTCCATACTGCAACCAAACTACTGGATTTACAAAATCTAGAAGAGACATTGCAGCGTTTCTCACTAGGAGAGCTTCCTCTCTTTTCTTTTGATGCCCATCTCAATCCTAGTGAGTATGGTAGACCAGACAAACAACCTGAATATCAACCAGGTCTCGGTCGCATCGTCACCATTGGTCTGCCCAATCAACAGACTAATTTCATCTACGGTGGTCTTGATACGCCTCACTATCACCCAGATTCTCCTCCTAAGACCAAACCTTACTTAACAGGGTTTGATTATCTACAGAATCCCACGTTTGCAAAAACTTATCTATATCGATGCGCGTGGAAAGGTTTTGGCCTGGGAAAATATGAACAAGGTATACATGACCTCAAGTCCATTCCTACTCTCATGCCACATCAGAAATTTGGTTTAGGGTTTAAACCCCTTTCAAAAGCCACCGTCACTATTCTTGATGAGCCTCTTCCTACGGAAGAACCATCTTCCCCCACTAAATCAGAAGCATCACTTGATGTGGACGATGACATTTCCATCCCACCTAACTTTTTTTTATCAATACCATTTCCTTAGGGCCGTTAGTCTATGAGACTAACAATCGGTCCGCTTCTATACCATTAATCTTCCCTGAAATAGTTGGAGACGATTCTCCCACTATCAACACTATCCACTGTGCGGATGATGATTCTGTCCTCACCTATCTGGGGGCAGAGGATTCATATCTCCCCAAAACTATTCCTTCTGACACGTCTACCCTTCTCAACGAGGCCACTATCGACCTTAACATAGGAACTTCTGAAGACCCTCGTATCATTAAGGTCGGCCAATCCCTTAATCCACAGGAGTTAGGGGATTTTACCACTTTTCTTTCCAAACATCGTCAAGCCTTTGCTTGGTCATACGAAGATATGCCAGGGCTCGATCCCGATATTGTGGTCCACAATATCGTTACTCTTCCCAATATCAAACCAGTTAAGCAAAAATTACGTAAAATGCACCCTCGAGTAGCCCTTAGCATGTTAAAGAAGAATTACGCCGTAACATTGCTCTCGGCTAACTTCATCTAACCCATCGATTATCCACAATGGGTGTCGATGTAGTACCAAGAACAAGGCTCATCGGGAAAATTTGAATTTGTACCAACTTAGGGATCTTAATCTTGCACTGTCAAAAGATGATTTTCCTCTACCTAATATCGACCAACTCGTAGATTTAAGCTGCAGGTCATGAGATGCTTTCTCTTATGGATGGTTTCTCTCGGGTATAATCAAATCCTCATCGCACTTGCAGAAGACCAACATAAGACTTCCTTCATAACTCCTTGGGGACCTTTTGCTATCGTGTCATGCCTTTTGGTCTTAAGACGCAGAGCAACCTATCAATGAGCAATGACCTACATCTTCCATGATCTCTTGCATAAAGCGTGGAAGATTACGTTGACGATCTCCTCGGCAAGTCCAAACCGTCGTCAGGATCATCTTTTAATCCTTGCACCTCTCTTTGAGAGGCTTATCCGCTTTGTCTTCGTCTAAATCCATCTAAGTGCGTGTTTGGCGTTCTCACTGGTAAACTTTTAGGTTTTATCATTTCCATCAGGGGTATTGAAGTCGACCCCGCAAAAATAAAAGCCATCCTTGAGATGCCTCCCCCGTCTAACTTGAAGCAACTCCGCAGTCTCCAAGGACGTCTTCATCAGTGCGTCGTTTTATCTCCCAATTGTCGGACCGTTGTCAACCTTTTCACCATCTCCTCCGTAAGAATGTTCATTTTGAATGGGATGAGCATTGCCAAAAGGCCTTTGATGATCTCAAAGCTTATCTTCTTTCTCCACCTGTGCTTACACCTCCACGCGAGGGGGAGCCTTTCTATCTTTATATCTCTGTGACTGACCATGCTCTGGGAGCCATGATCTCACATCGGGACACTTGTGGTAAAGAACAAGTTGTCTATTACATTAGTCACACCCTCCATGAGTATGAGACACGTTACTCCGAAGCTGAAAAACTATGTTGCGCTCTCTTCTTTGCAACTTCTAAGCTTCGTCATTATCTCCTTAATCATAAAACTTACATTGTCACAAGTGTCAATCCCCTCAAGACAATTCATGCAAAGCCTTATCACAATGATCGTATCACTCGTTGGCTTATGCTCATGACAGAATTTGACCTCGAGTTTATCCCGCAAAAGGCTATCAAGGGTCAGGTTATTGCAGATCAATTAGCTGATGCTCCTCTTCCAGACACTCGTGATCCCCTTGCTCAATTCCCCGATGAATATATCCAACAAATTGATTGTGGTCTATCTCCATTTAAAGTAAAGCTCTTCTTTGATGGATCCAAATGCCGCAAGGGAGGTGTGGGTTTCGTGATGATTCCTCCTGGGAGTACGCCTATCCCGATTGCACACAAATTAAACTTTGAGTGCACCAATAATGTGGCTGAGTATGAAGCTCTTGTCTTAGGTCTTCAAAATGCCATTAATCTCGGCGCTCGTCATATTGACATCTTCGGTGATTCTGAACTCATCGTTAATCAGGTCACGGGTGTCTATCAATGCAAGAATGATATCCTTCAAAAATATCGTGACATCGTTCTTGCTCAACTCCAATCTTTTGATAAGTTCACCATCCAAGCCATTCCTCGCACTGCAAATCGATTCGCGGATACCATGGCCTCATTAGCCTCACTTATCCCGCCTTTTACCGAAGACTCGCGTCTTTATGTGGCTGTGCAACGATTAGATCAACCATCTTATCTTGGGCAACTAACTTCAATCAATGCTGTCACAACCCATACCCAGGATGAGTGGTATCAACAGATTGTTGATTATCTATCTCATTCGATCCTTCCTCCAGATCTGACTTCCAATGGTAGAAGGTCTTTTGTCCAACGCACCAATCGCTATACTATCCTAGGCGGGATTCTTTACAAACGCGGCTTTGATGGTATTTTGCTTCGATGCCTCAAAACCCATGAATCATCTAAAGCCATCCAGGAGGTCCATGATGGTATCTGTGGTGGACATTTTAGTGGTTTAGCTGTAGCTAAGCGCATTTTACGTTTGGGGTATTATTGGCCTTCTCTTAATCGAGATTGTTGTGAATACACTAAGAAGTGCGTCAAGTGTCAGCAACATTCCAATCTCACGCACATCCCTAGTCAGGCTTTGCAACCTGCGGCGGATTTGTGGCCTTTTTCACAGTGGGGTCTTGATCTTATTGGTCTCATCAATCCCTATTCTTCACGGGCATCATCATTCTATCATTACGCGCCACCTTTGAGTACTTTACTAAGTGGGTAGAAGCTATCCCTCTTTCTTCAGCAAAGGCTAAACCCATAGTTGATTTCATCTATCAACACATTATTTGTCGCTTTGGCGTTCCACATAAGCTAATCACAGATAATGGTAAGTCTTTCAAGAACGCTGATTTGCAGAATCTCTGCAACGCTTTCAATATCAAACTCAGTTTTTCTTCTCCATACTATCCTCAAGCTAATGGTCAGGCTGAAGCGTCCAATAAAACTTTGCGTAGTATCCTCGCAAAGGTAACTAGTCGAGCTGGCAGGGATTGGCATTTACATATCCCTTTTGCTCTCGGGCTTATCGGACTAGCATTCGTACTCCCTCCGGTGCTACTCCCTTCTCTCTTGTCTATGGAGTCAGAGGCTGTCCTTCCTTTGGAAGTCCAAATCCCATCTCTCCGTGTTTCTCTCGGAGAATTTGTCTCCATGAGGATTATCGCAAAATCGTCTAACACAACTTGAATTATTAGATGAGCGGCGTCTTAACGCTCTTGAGCATCATCGGGTCTATCTTGAGCATGTCAAACGTGCTTCTGACAAGCACTTGCAACACCGTGACTTCAAAATTGGTGACCTTGTTCTTAAGGAAAATCAAAATGTCACTACACTCGAAAAAAGTCAACGTGGTAAGTTTGCTCCCAATTTGGATGGGCCCCTACATTATCACTCATAAATATGGAGTGCAGGGCTTATCATTTATCTTCCATGGATGGTGTGCACTCCGAGGCGGAACCTCTCAATGCCTTGCATCTACGGCCCTTCTATTGTTAAAATCTATCTTACACAAATCTAGTCGCAACTCAGATCTTCCATCTATCCTAATAACCAGTCATCTACTTTTGTGGTGATTTGAAATCATGTGGTTCTCCGCCTATTGCCTCGTCTACCTTAAAATATGAGTATCGCGGCTCTACTCATTGCACGTTTCTTTTGGATATGTTCCTCCTCATGGTAGGAATACCTTAATCACCACTTCATCTGTCCCAAGTACTTATCTTAATTGGATCTACTCGGGGCATGAGTACATGTTCTTCTATGTTCTCTTCCCCTCCATCTGATCTATCTAGGTCTAAACTCAGCTTCTTCCAAAGAGTTTCAATAAAAAAAAAAAAAAAAAAAGATGCTATCCAAAAGATAGACTGATCCCTTGAAGGACAGCTATCCATACATTATCAAGTGAATCAAAAAGAAAATAGACCATACCCTCGAAGGATGGCTATCATTAAAATTCAAAATACAGACCGCTCCCTTGAAGGACGGCTGTTTCTCAAAGAAATATTCAAGGCTTCTTGTAATCTATCAGCCTTCCAGTCAGTTTATACACTTTTTAGCATCACTGAAAGACTTCCCGCATCGATCAGTCTTTCCATATCAAGCAAACTTCCCGCATTGATCAGTTTGCTTTTCTGTCAAAGTCATGAAGCTGAGATTTAAGACCTTTTGTCGATCATATGGAGAATCCTATTTTCCTATCATGGACATGTATCCTGTCCCTTGTAAATTCCGACAAGATACTTACTTTTCTTTCCATTTCTATCCTAGATCTGTTTTGCGACTAGTTAGTGTCAGGTTTATTTTAATCTTATATAGGGCCTTGTATGCTTGGTCTTTCGGTTTCTTATATCTGGATTTTATCTATGGTGGGTTGGAAGTCCGACTTATCATTTCCCTTCTTTTCGAGTGTCTTCTCTTCTAAGTCACGGTTGTTTCCATTTACATCTTTGGCTCTTGCATCATGTTAAATTGACATTTCACATGTTAATTCAATCACAATTTATCTTCTATCAAAATTCCTCTTATCTATCAAAACATCTATCTTTATTCATTTCTCATTAAAATTACATCTATCTATACATCAAACACATCTATCTATTTATCCATCAAAATATTTAAAATATGTACATCTAAGGTACATTATATCTAATCTATACATCAATCTATCCACCAAAATGTACATCCAAGGTACATTATATCTATCCATATCTAATCCAAACATCAAACACATGTACATCCAAGTTACATCACATCCATCTATCAAAGTTATATCCACATCACATATATTTCTATCATCTATCAGTCTATATCTATCCAATCACATCTATTTTATCCACATATCAATCTATCTAATCACATCTATTTCTATCATCTATCAGTCTATATCTATCCAATCACATCTATTTTATCCACATATCAATCTATCTAATCACATCTATTTCTATCATCTATCAGTCTATACCTATCCAATCACATCTATTTTATCCTCTATCAGTCTATATCTATATCCATCTATCCATGTATATCCAAAATTAAAAGCATGAGTACAATTATATGACAAATAATGAATCTATATATACATATGTGTACGTGCAAAAATGGGTGGCTTTGATCAAGCCATCTAAACAATGCCTTCCAATCGAGGCTACATCACTATACAGATACAAAATCTATCAAATCTCTATATAGTAAAATATGAAGCGTGGAGGACACTATCTCCTCCACCCTCCTCTGCACCTGTTGTCTCTCACGACCACCGCTTTATCGAGCTCGATGCACTGCTGCTTTGGAGGTCTCGGCCCACCTCGATCTCTCCTAGTGCTCCCTCCGCTTTGAGGCTCTGCTCACCACCGTAGCCTCACCTGCTCTCTCCTCCCCGTATCGAGGCACATCGGGGCATCTTTGCGCTAGGGCATCCTTATAGTATCTCACCTCGCCCTACCTCTGTATAATCGCACCAGGGCCCTCTGCTGCTGCTCCCGGGGTGTGATCTCAATCGGGTCCCCAACAATCGGCAATCTCAGGATCCTGAATATATCCTCATGGGTGATAGTCATCTCACCCATCCTGAACCAAAAAGTGCACGTGTGGCTGTCCCACCATCGCACTAATGCCCGCATGAGCTCCACATCTCGTGGCACTCGTCTATAATATCAGAAACCCCCGAGCCCGGCTAGCTCTAAATCTTTGCCGTGATCTGCATCGACACATCATTAGGAAGAATCGTCTCCAATAGCTCAGGGATGGCATCCCTCATATGTAGTACCTCTCGTGCCTGCATCCACGACATCAAAAACATAATTAGTCTCTTATTTCCCCAAATCACATCTTCCAAAACCATAAAAAAAAAAAAATGAATATCCTTCAATCGGCGTCGATTTGGTAAAATCGGCGTCGTTCATTAATCGGGCCACGATTAATACCCAATCGCGTCGATCCAAAACCAATCGGTCCGATTTGCTGGCCGGACATAAACCGGACCCCGGCCTCCCATGCAAGAAAAAATCAAACAAACAAAAAAAAAAAAATTAAGAAAAGTGGGTTCAAGAATGACCACTTACCCCAGGTCGTGTCCTCCTGCGCTTCTGACCGCTCCCAGAGGCTTCCATGATGCTCAAATCACAAATCTGTCTCTCTCTGAATCAATCGTCACGTTGAAAATAAATCGTTTACGTTTTCCGTTCGCATATTTATATGTGCCTGGATTGGTTGGCGCCGATTTTTTGGGTCGACACCATTTGTTATAGTCGTCCGATTATTTTGGTCGTGCATGGATTTTTATATCTGTTTGCCATAGTGTTGATGTTTTGGCTTACTTATCTATCGATCATTGTTGTGTGCTGAATTTTGCCTTTTGGCACATTTTTTAGATATCCTTGTCTATTTGGGTTTGTTCCCTTTGCGTGGGACACTCGTGATTTTCTGGCGACTTAGAGTTAAGCGGGTGCAGTGCAGGCTGCTAACGTAAATGCCGCACCGGGATGCCGTCTAGTTGTCCCTACCAATGTGTCTCTCTTTAGATGCTGACTATTTTGCAGTTCTCCTTACCCTCATGGGTCTGTAGGCACTAACGTCGTCTCATGAGGAGACCGGCTAGTTTGCCCTACCAATGTGAGTTCCTTAGGTTGCTGCCTTTTATTTGTTTTTATGCGTCATCAATGATCAGATCTACTCCAGGCATCCGACTGGGGCATCCTGCATTTTTCGTCTACCTTTTTCAAACTTGGGATCGTCTGTTCTATCATCCATCCCATCCCTAGTTTGAGGGGGATCACATCATCACAAATTCTTCCCTTCTTCCATCCCTTTGTTTTTGTCTCATAACCTTGCTTATCGCAAGTTACTTGACAAAAAGGGGCAAAATGTAGACACTTAAAATTGGTTACTCAATTTAGTGTCCCTCTCATCCATTTACTTGCTTAGGTAACCTGGGGCACGTTTTACGTCACCAATTATCCCCTTGGGATATTATCCAATTTGTGATTTAATCACTTATTCCAAATTTAATTCACCCCATCACATCTTACCCATGAGTGATTAAATATTAAATATTTGATTACGCTTCTTCCCATGCATCTTAATCACTTATCTCCCTAAATTTATTCTATCTATGTACCACATCTATTTTTCCTCTTCCCTAAGCGGGATATTTCCCGTATTCGGGATAAATCTTATCTTTCTTGAAATCGCTCATTTTGGCCATCTCGGAAGTCTATTCCGCGATCGGCGCCGACCCATATGGTCGGCGCCGATTTTCTAGGAGCGGCGCCGATTATAAAAGCGAGTCCAGAACTCAGTTCTAGGGACCGAAAAAGAGACCACGAACGAGCGAAAAGCGAACAGACAAAAAAAGGAAGCACTTACGCACGAACAGAGAGCGAGAGAGATACAGGTTGTGAGAAAGAGAGATCTTCTTAGCATCAATTGTATCAAATTAGGGCAGATCCTGTCCGAATCAATCCCTGAGAGGAGCACCATAGATTACTCTGTCCTGTCACATCAAAAAGCATCACACACCACCATCTATCATCGGTGACTTTGTTCCGGTGTCTCGCCAACTTCGGCACATCCAATGAGCCACATTCACCTTCCATTCCCGAATCTTATCGCACGATCACGATTGATCGATCTCGCCTCCGATCGGCGCCCGATTCTACCCGATCGATGCGATCTGTCTCTCAATCGCCGATCTTAGTCGATCGCGCCCGATCTGTCTCAATCGGCCGATTCTACCGAGTCATGCGCCGATTTCCCTGCAGATAGGTAAAAGGGATACAGTGTAACACAAATCCGGCATTATTTCATAGTTCCTTGTTTTCTGTACTTTCTGTCTGCTATTTAGATTCTATCTTATTATTGCAATCAGAAAATCTAGATTTTTACTTACATCTTTTATCATGTATGCTTCTTTTCTTAATTGAAAACGTGGTGACATCCGAGGAAGCTTATCGCTTCGGACCCGCTTCTCAGGCGAGTCCACCTAAATATCTTTTAACGTGGTCTTTTACGTCAAGCATCGGTGTTTTTGCAGATACACGGATCTATTATGCGAGTTGCTCGTGTGTGCCCATCTTATCTACATCGGCTTCCTCATTTGTCTACATCTTCGGATCTTATCCATCAGTGTATCGATTTTATTGGAGTTTTCGGGGTTTTTGTGTTTAGTTTGGTGCATTAACTTGGACGAGTAACAAGCGCGAAATTCTTGATCTGAGTAAAAAGGGCGCAATTTTGCAAGGTGTTGCATGAAAAGTTTTAACGCCAAGGATAAGGTGTGGGGCATGGTTTTGTAACACACAACATGGCATGTTGATGTCAAGGAAGATGCACCTATGCCTTAGGAAATTCTTCTTTGGTGGGGTGCAAGAAAAGTTTGTGTTGCATATGTTTTAAGTGCACTAGGGTGCTACTTCAGAAGATGTTGCAAGGCAAATCAGTGTGCCTAAGGGGTAGGCGTGGGGTGTGGGTTAGCAATACACAACATGCAGATGTTGATGTTGTTCAAGATGCACCTACGCCTCTCAAAAAGCTACTAAGTGTTCTTTAAGCTAGTGTGAAAATATTGTGTTACTTGGGCATACAGTGCCAAGCGCGACTATGGGAGGTGTAACATGGAAAGACAGTGCGCCAAGGGTTTGATGATTTTTTGCAATTTCTTTGATTTCTTCTCTCTTTTGGTTTTGTCAAATGGCAAAGAGAGGGTTTTAACAAGATAGCAAGCAGGGAAATATGGCCTTTTGGTTTCTTCAAAGGTAGGGGCCTTCTAGATTTACAGATCTGGAAGGAGAGGAAAAGGGGTTTCCAGTTGGTTATAGATTGATAGGTTCCTCTTTTTAGATTTAATCTTTATATCAAGCCCTAAGCCTAACACAACCAAAAACAAAAACAACAAGGAGAGGAGCCACTTACCTGGATTTATAAAAGATGAAGGATGATGTTGGATTCCAAAAGCTCTAAAAATGGCACACGGGGGGGACAAGGATGGCTGATAGGCACAGAGAAAACACTTTTTTCAATTTTTAATTCATGAAAATGTGAGTCTCGAAAGCACCTATTTATATGAAAAATGACATTTATTACTTCACCAACTTCTTTTGGCACATTTTTTCAGAGTGACGACACGAGTGAGAATGTGCCTTAGCACAATTTTATGGACGTTGACATAATACTTTAGCTTTAAAGTACAGTTCATGGTGTCAACACACCATTTCCCGTGCCTAAGGATTTAGGAGTGGGTGCACTTTTAAGGATGTCGACACAACATTTCAAGCGCCCAAGAAAAATACTTAGCGCATGTTTTAAGATGTTGACACAACATTTCTTGCACCAAAGGGATTTTTAAGTGGTGCACATTTTGGAATGTCGACATAACAATTTTTGCGCCTAGGTTTTATGAGTGGGCACAAATTCCTTGATGTTGACATGAGAATTCTTGTGCCTAGGAAGAAGCTAAAAATGGCTAAGTTCTAAAAAAACTTGATTTTTAGAAAGGGAGTTTTGGGCCATTCAGAACGTTATTAGACTTCTTTAGTAGACCAAAATGGAAATTTTGGTATGGTTACCTACAAAATTCTCCTTGTCAATTTTGCAAGATAATGGTTGCTCTTTCTCGGGGACTATCTTTGAGTGAAAATCAAAGGTAGATAATCTCATATTTCCATATGCCTATCCATTGGGTTACAGAGAAAGTAAAAACAAGGGTAACCAAAAAGGGAAAGGAAGGGAACACACAATAAACAGGAAGCAAACACACAATGAAAGAAAATCGTACACAAAGAAGAGAGCAAGCTCTACTTCCTAAAAATCTTCAAGTGTTTCCCGCTATAGGGAAGCAGGATCTCAGTTCCATCCAAATATGAGAGATGGAAAATTTTCTCTCCATTAAGCTATTTGATCTTGTATGGCCCTCTCCAAAGGGAGTCAAACTTCCCATGCATACCTTTTGGTTCTCTTCGTTTGTCCCACAAGAGAACAAGATCTCCAACTTGGAAATATCTCTACTTGGATTTCTTGTCAAACAATCTCTTAACTTGATTTTGATGTTCGGTGATCTTGTCAACCACTTTCACTCACTCTTTTCTTCAAGCTCCGTCAGGTACATAATCCTCTTTTCAAGAGAATTCTAAAATGTTTCATCTTTAATTTCTCGAGCCAAGCACAAAGCAAGAAGTTCTGCGGAGATAGGGATTTCAGCATTGATCCCATACAACACCTAGAAAGGTGACATGCCGAGAGACCTATTTGGAGTGATACAATCCACCCAAAAATTATTGTATAAGGACTTGTCCCAGGACCACTGGTTTTCATCAACTAGCTTCCATATAATAGTCACTAGGTTCTTGTTGTTGGATTCTACCTGACCATTTCCTTAAGGATAATAATCAGAGGCATGAGCCAAGGTTATTCCGTATCCATAAAAAAACCAATTACTTCCCGTGAAGAGAAGTTGGAAGCATTATCAGCAATGATTTTGTGTGGAATGTCAAATCTCACAATAATATTCTCTTTGATGAAGTTGCAAACAAATTTAGAAGTGGCATGGTTGATAGGTATGGCCTCCACCCATTTTGTGAAGTAATCCATTACTGTTAGGACATAACTATATCTAGCACTCGATTGAGGATTGAGTGCTCCAATGAAATCAATTCCCCGTTGTCTAAATGGTTCGTTGATGATGACAAGCCTGAGGGGAAATGCAGCTAGCTTTAGTTTACCAAAAGCTATTGGAAAAGTTCACACTTCACTACCCAAGTGGCTGTATCTTGGAATAACGTCGGCCAATAGTACTTAGCCCAAATGATGATTTTGTGTGCTATCACCGATGAGGAGAAGTGACCATCGTAGGCTAAGTCATGAAAACTCTTTAACAATTCTATCTATTGCGGCATCGACACATCATAGAAAAACACTGTCAATTCCACACTTATACAATCCATCATCCCATATGACATATCTTATGGCTCAGATCTTCACCGTTTACTTTTCCTTTGTAGTTAGGTGAGTTGGGCACTTTTCATAGGTGAGAAAGAAGCGATATCGAATACCATTTGTCATTAGTTGCAAATAAATAGAGCCATGGGCAAAGAATCTACTTTCTCTAGTTCATTTTGTTCTCCATCAATGTGATCGAAGCTCTTTCTTTAGGTACCCCAGTCTTTATTTTCAGCCATTAGCTGAAAATTTCCTTTACCTCTTACGAACTTGGTTGGTCGATGTCTAGATCGTATTCTTAGACCTTTTTGATCTAATTCCTCGTAAGCTCCCTAACTCCTGTTGAGTCGGGATAGACTTAATGATTGTATCTGGAACTAGTACCACTATATGATAATCCGGAATATAATAGTGGAAGTTCTTGACTTCTTTTACCATGAAAAAGGTGTGTTTTTCCAATTGTGACATCTTCGAGTTCATGAGGTTTGAGAGGAGAGATCATGAAAGTAATCGATTCAATATATTGGGAGTTATTTTGCATTAAGATACCTCTGATACAGTATGCACAAATGCATAATTGTACATGACGCAAGTCTTTGCATAAATTTGGGACACACTAGAATAGGAGTGTGAGAAACGGAGGTTTTATATCTTTTAATGATTTCCTACCTTTGTTACTTTGCATCGAAATGTTTAGGATCCTTTCATCATATTGGATATATGATGAGTCTTCTCAAACAAAATTAGGAACAAAGCATCTAAGAAAATTTACCTTTCAGAAGAAAGAGTGAACACCATTCTTGCTTGTAGGAAAGTAAGGCTCACGAATAGTCTTGACCCTTTTGACATCTATCTTAGTTCTTTCTCTTCTAATGACATGTCCTAAAACTTTCCCTTCGGTGTCCCCAAAAAATGACTTCTTGGGATTTAGCCAAATCCGTACTCTCGAAACATCATGATCAAGACTTGTTTCAAATGATGCGTAGTGATCAATTTATTTTTTGGAGAACACGATCAGGTCATCTAGGTAAACTATGATGACCTTTCCCATCATACCTTTGAATGAAAATTCCATTTGCTCGTTGGAAGGTGGGCGGTGTTGATCAAACCAAATGACATTGACATTGTAGGTAAAGGTACCCAAGGAGTGGTGAATGTTGTTTGAATTGGTCTTTAGGCATGACTTAAATTTGATTGTAACTTTGAAAAACCGTCGAGAATAGATAGCATTTACGAACCGGATTCTTGCTGTAGCACTTGATCCATTATTGGCGGTGGATAGTTATCCTTTAAGGATGAATGATTCAAGTTGAAAAATTCCATGCATATGCGTATCTCACCATTCCTATTTTACAGGCATAATATTTGTAACCCATGGTACTTTGATGAATTAGAAAATAATTCTTGCATCCAACATCTTGAATTTTGGCCGGATGGTACCGAGATTTTGGGGTTGTAGTGCCTTTGCTTTTGATGAAAAGGCTTGACGTCATCCTTGAGCGGAATGTCGTGCTGAATGTCCTTTGGCTTAAAAGACTTTAGATCAGCATAAGACCATGCTAGCACATCCATGTACTTTTTTTAGCAACTTAACAAATTTTCACTTTTCCTCGGGCATTTGACACTTCCGATATTTACGAAACAAGGATGTTCTAGTACAGAAGATTGACGGATTGATTTTGGAGAGGAAGGATCATCCGTCACTTCTTCTTGAAAAAGCAGTCATGATTATAAAATAATCATTCTAAGGAAACCAAACCTTTCGGAATCTTATTTCCTTTGAGCTGTATCACTGTTTCTTCTTCAGATTCATGTGCTTGACCAGTGAGAGACTCACGACATGTAGAAGTTGATCCATCAAAATGAAGTTCTTTGAAATTTTCAACCTTCTCTAAAAAGGTGATAATTTGGTTGTCATCATTGGACACTTGCCGGTGTTGTGAATTATCTCACACACTTGGGCAAAAAACCACCTCAATAGTATATGTATCGGTTTTAACCCTAGGTGAGGAAGCATGAGAGAGGTGAGATGGCAATGAATCAACCATGTCATTTTGAGATTGCAAAAATTATTTGATTGAGAAAGTGTAAAACTCTTTGATGTTATCTCATCTTGCATTGCTGGTAGTGTCTCAGGAGCTTGATTATTATTTGCACTTGGTATATCCCTTTTATACGATTGACAATTATCTAAGCATCACCTTGTACTCTTAGATTCTTAGTTCCTTTCTCTTTTACAGCTTGCATGCCAAGTAAAAAGGATTCATACTCGATTTAGTATTATTTGTATTGAAGAACTACAATTTGAAAGAAAAAGGGAAAATCTCCTCTTCGGAGATATTAGAACAACCCCAACACCGCATCCACTTGTTGCAACTACCATCAAATTACATGTCCATACTTTTTTGAGATCCTCTTATTAGATGAGAACATCCATTCTATCTTATTTAGTGGATAGGAAGTATTTCCCCATCCGACAATTTGAAAATAATCTAAGCCTTGGGGTCATCGAGGAATTGGTGACTAGATATTTCTTTTGTGATTTTGGTTCCAATCTACATCACTCCTTTGACGGGAATCACGGCTTTGGACCATTCTATATGAATTTCCCCACCAACTTATTTATAGAATCTCCTCCCTAGAAATATCATGTATGCCGCTAGACTATTAACTACAAGAATAGTCATTTTATCCTCTTATCAGGAAATGCCGCAAATATAAACTACGCATCCTTGATCTAACCAATCAATGGTACTTGTTTGGTTTCCATGGATTAGCATCTACCAAAAGGTTTTGTAAGTGTGAGGCCCAAAGTGTGGGTGACCTTTGCTGGCATAACATTATCAGAAGCTCTACAGTCAATTATACAGTTGCCTAGTTTATGACCATTGATCAGGAGAGATAAGTAAAAAGGTTTAATTTTCCCTAATGTCGAAGTCGAGGTGACGTTTACGTGAGATGTAGGAGGAGTGGGAAGAATTCCTTTTGGGGAAACAAGAGGAAGGACAAGCATAGCTTTGGATATACTTAGTTAATCTTATAAGCTTCTCTCGGGGTTGGACTAAAGGTACTCAACTTGGACATCTATATCTTGGTATTTTTAGTGTGATCAATTATATCAAATGTGACCAAGGGTTGTGCTAATGAAGGAATGAGTCCTTTGTTTCACATTTATGGAGGAGGATTGCTGGTCTTTATGGGATTGGAGGAGGCTGAATTGGAGGAGCTTGAGAGGAAAAGATTTCTTTACAAAGGTTTAACAAGATGTTGAGTAGGAAGGTGATTACCTCTTTTAGCGATCGTAAGGCGGTGGAGTTACCACAGCCTTTTTCTTTGTTTTCGGTGGAAACTTTTACTTCTTTTCCTTGTGGCGAGTGAAAACCATGAATGATTGTCCACTCGCATACCCTTGGGGTACCCTCTTCTTCATCGATTCCTCATCTTCAAATTCCATACCCAATAGTAGATTCGAGTCGATTCACGAGCATCATGCCAGTCAATCTTTGCCTTGTGATGAAGGTTCTTCTTAATTTGTATCATCTTCTTGATTTCAATCCAAGGTATTGGTGAATGGGCTTTAATTGCTAAGCTTGGAGAAGTAACATGCAAGCGTGACCTTTGGGGGTGTTGTTGGGAGTAGAAGTTCCTTCGTGGGATATCCCGGTCTGAGGTAGTAGGCGATGTTTGATCAATTGTTTCTTTAATGAGAGCAAGTCATTCGCCATCTTTTTGGAACACTTTGGATCTAATGAGGCGACATGAGAAGAAGTTGAAGCCTTTGTTTTGAGTGGGTCTCATCTTAACTCTTTGGATATGAAGAGTTTTTCTTCTATCGAATGGCCATAACTTGAGCAAGAACGAGGTGGGTATTTGTTCTGTACAAAGTAAGAAACTTAATTTTGAACTCATGGCATTCAAGAAGAAACACTTTTGATTCTCTAAATACTCGGCATCATGGCAAGTGGCATGATTGATTAGTGAATTGAAATAGGTGATAAAATCATGCGTAGTTTCATTAGCCTTCTTCTTCATGTTAGTGATTTGTGACAATAACACAAATACATCTTTTAAAGGTTTGTATCTATTTTTAAATGTAGTCATGATGTGGCCTAACTGGTGAGCGGACATAGGTGGCAAGTGTTGGAACCGTGCCAGTTGCGAGGTCCTTGTAAGGTCTCCAAAGAGGCGTAACTGATACGTCCTCATGAGTCACGTCCAAAATGTTGCATGACATAATAAATGCAGCACTATGCACATTCGTGCTTTGATTTCCGATCCCATCAAATTTTAGGAAATTTTGTGATTTCCATGAGGGAGGAGTTGACTAGATGCGGCGAGTGCTAGAGGACCCCTGGCGTTTCCACATAGTACGGAGTAAATTTTTGCCATTTGAAAAGTAGGAAAAATGACACAAGCGGAGGGCGTGGTTCCACTTGATAGGCAGCTGCTTGGAATTGATGGACAGGGCACCTTGTGAAATTCGGCTCTTTACGCATTGGAGGCGAGACGCTTTTAGGTGATTGATCAACCGGCGAACTCAACATATATGAATCATGTTGAGTGATACTAAAATTGTGCCTTGAGTAGTTCAAAAATTGGATCAACTTCTCCACGGGCTCTTCTCTTGCCAAAAAGTAAATGGTTCACCTTGACATACCCTTTCGGATACTGCAACAATTAAGAAGCGATTCACAACAACAAAAAAATTATACTTTCTGATTTTATGATTTTTTGGAAAAAATCAGCAGCATGTACTTTTTCAATATTTAATTTTACCCTTTTAATAACAAGCCAGTGGGGTTTTACGCTGTCGAAGATTAACAAGGATAAAAAGTGGATTAATTTAGAAAGCTTATTTTCGGATCTCTTGACCCTAAATTTTACGGTTTTGAAAACATCATGAAATGTCAAAATCTCATATCTACTGAAATATATAGGTTTTTGTAAAACTTCATTAACTAAAATCTCTATCTGGTCCAAATCTATACTCGGTTTGTATAAGGAAATTTTCAGTTTTGATCACTTCTACAAAAAAATTTAATTTTTAACAAGATTTAAAATTTGCAATTTGTAAGTGATTTTCACATTTTTAGTTATTTCCTTAGTTCAATCCCAGTAAAGTCACCAAAAGCTGTTGGTCAAAAAAATCTATCGATTAAAGCGAGTCATGGGGAAATGGAAGCGTGAAGGCGAGCCCTCTTTGAGACAATAAAACAAAACTTGTTTGGTACTGAATCCTATCGAGGAGGAATACCTGTGTAAATCTACACTATTCTAACCCCAGGGGAGTTTGGGATCTTCTCCTAGTAGAGGTAGTTCCGACAATGAACGAGAAGGTAGGAGGAAAGGAACAGAAAGGAGGTCAAATCTAAAAAGGAATAAAAGAAATGAATTCCAAGATGGAAAGAGTCGGAAGGTTTATTCTTTGGGATGGTAGTAAACGAGCCAAACTTACTTGCATAAACAAATAAAGTAATATTGATGAACATATGATGATAATAGGAATGAATCAGCGAGATAAAACATAGATCTAACTTAAAGAAAGATGCGAAGGAAATAACACATATATTGAGCACAAATTCTTAGCATATGTATTAATATTTGTACATTGCTGTGAAAACACAAGTTTTTCTCTCTTCATCTATTTTCATAAAAAAAATGTCACCTTGAATACAACAAGTATTCAAGTATTTATGGGAGAGGAGGAAAGAAGACAAAAGCAAACAAACTACTTCCAAAATATCTTACAAGATATTTACAAAATATCTAAAAAGTCAAAAGTTGACTCTGGGTAAGTTTTTGGATGGCGACATCCATGGTGCAACATGGATGATGTCAGCCTAAATTTCAACAAGCTTTTTAAATATTTTACAAAAATGATCAAATCATACATAAGAGGAGAAACTACTCCTCATCATCTCATTTCTCAAACTTGGTGTCCTTTTTTTTGATCGGTAGAGGTGATGTGACCTTTGCGCTCGATATTCCCATAAAATTTCTAGATCATTTCTTGAAGTTGATCATGATCTAGACCTTTGAAATGGTCACCGATGACTTCATAAGTTTCTTTCTTGTTCTTGAGCTTGTCAGGTAACCTGGAAAACTCCTCGCATGCATCGATCAAGAAGCCAATGAAATCACGGTAGGCCAAGAGGTTATTGGTAGACTCTTGGTCGAAAGTGACCTCGGTACTGACCTTGGGTATTTATAGCCTTGAAGCACTAGAATGTATCATGCTGCTTCCATCAAAGGTGTATGATTCATTGAGAATCCATGGAGAACATCTTTATACTATTTGCTCACATGTTGTATCATGCATCAGGGCTTCATCCTTGATTTTATCTATCCTCTCCAAGATATATTCCATTTGATCAACTTTAGTAATCTAATGAAATGAGCTTTTTATTATGTGCTATAGAAGTGATTAAAGACGGCTGACCTTGTTAGAGTCTTCATTTGAAAATTTAGCCATTGCTTAGAATGTTTCATTTGTAACCTAGCATTATCGACTCCTCGGAGAAGGAACACACTTGCTTGTAGCTCCTTATTTAGCTTGATCTATATCATGGTAGAGCATTATGAATTTCCTAATCATTTCCTCACTATCTCGAGGATTCACTCAATCCACGAGTAATCTTTGCTGCACCTTGTTCACCAATATTAAGATATTCATTTATTTTATCACAATGAGAACTTGATAGATTCGGTAGCGATTATAGGAGGAGTATTGCCCATTTCTGCAATGCTTGGAGGAGATGATTGTTTTGTTCCTTAAGTATTCTCTTCTCTTATTTTACTTCCTAAAGCTTCTTACGAGCATCTCTGTGACAGAGGCTTCCCCTTACGAGATTTCCAGATGAGGTCCCCATTTTGGATTGAGTCAACTATGGAAATGCATGGCAGGAGGCCAGATCCTTCTTTTCCTTGGTGGGATCAGAGTAAGCAATCTCATGACACTCTCACAAAGTGCTCTTACAAAAGTAGAGTTATAACTTTCTTCTTCTTGGGTCCTTTCTTTGGAATGACGGAGAAATCTGTGGGTGTGATGTGAGACCTTTCTCTTTATACTTGGTCAAAATGGTGGAAATCCAACTAGGACTTATGGGAGTGGGAGTAGAGGGAATAGAAGAAGAAAGCAGGAGTGAGAAGGGAAGGAAACTATGGAGCCTCGAAATGTGTTGAAACACTCGGTGATGGAATTGTGAGAGTCCCGACTGCTACTACATGGGAGCACTGGAGTTCTACGAGGGAAGAAGAACATAGAAGTAGAGAGGATCTCTGATTAGATGGAGGGAATCTTGGGTGACGAGATCCGTGAGAGAGGAGAAGATGGAAGAGGAAAGCGAGGAGAAGACACATCCATAGGAATAAATGCTTGAATAGACGGGAGGAGGAGGAGAAGAAATGGAAGAAGGAACTTAGGTACCTCTAAAGTTGTATGGTTGTGACAACATCTTGAGTGGATGTATCCATCGAAAAATTTATTATCTCTTCTTCTTTACCTAGAACCGGGTTAGATCTTGGCCCCACTCGAGTAAGAAGGAAGGCCTTGAGCTTCTTAATTTTCTTGATTACGCCCCATATCCTTTCCTTTTCACTTTCTACACTTAGGCTAAA